>CAJNIZ010003463.1:0-23223 GCA_905231905.1 Symbiodinium pilosum | reverse complement strand
ATTTTGACAACCACCCATATTCTAAACCCTAAAATCTCCAAACCGGAAGCACTCCACTGGGCCTCTTTTCCATCACCGTTTTCGCGCAGCTTTTGCGCATGCTCCTTGAGTTCCTCATCCTGCTTTGCATTGTCTTACTGTGTTGCTGTTGAGGAAGTTAAAGGCAGTTCCCAGAAAAGGCAGATACGGTAAATGAAAAGCTTTCCGAATCTGGCAACTTAATTTAAGCTCCTTAACCACAGCCCAGTTGAAGGGTTCGGGGTGCAGTTAGTCAACAAGGTTAGGGTTTAGGGTTTGGGGCACATTTAGGTTCATGGCTTAGGGTTTGGGGCTAAGGTCTAAGGATCTGGAGAGTGGGTTTTTGAGGCTTTCAATTAAAGACACACAGCTTCCATAAGTGCTGCCATGGCAGTCATGCCCATGTGATTCAAAACCCTCGGCTTCCACAGTTGCTGCCATGCCAGTCATGCCCATGTGAGAACCGAGCCATATACTGTTTCTTATGTAATACTTTACCCGGTGGGAGGTTATAGGTTAATTTTTGGGGACTATGTCTCCTTCGAAAATGCTACTCAGGTGTGCGCACAAATTGCTGCATGTTAGCAGGGAATTGAAGGGAAATGGAAACTACGCCATTAAGGCTTCTAGGGAATGGAAAGATAACGGAATTCATGATTTAGGGTGTCGGGAATGGCAGAGACATCGCAAATACCATTTCAGCTATAGTCTAAACTCCTTAAAGGGGGCTATATAGGGGATTACATAAGGGACTATTGTAGGGCTTATTATGGGCGATACCAGGAGTTTAGACTATAGTACATTTAGGGTTTAGGGTTTTGCCCTTGGCAACGTAAATGGAAACTGGTATTTCGGGTTGGACCCTAAACCCTAAACCCCTAAACCCCTAAACCCTAAACCCTAAACCCCTAAACCCCTAAACCCTAAACTCCTAAACCCTAAACCCTAAACCCCTAAAGCCCCAAACCGTAAACCCTAAACCCCTAAACCCCAAAAAGCCTAACCCCCAAAACCCTAAACCCCTAAACCCCTACAGGGTTTAGGGTTGCTGGGCTAAGAGCTAGGGTTTAGGGTTCAGGGTTTAGGAGGTTAGGGTTAAAGGTTTAGGGGGTTAGGGTTTGTAGCCCCCCCTTAAGTAGATAGACTATGAGGTATATGGGGATCTTATTATAATATACCCAAATCCATGTTCGGTGACTATACATAAAATCCTAACACACCCCCCAATCCCTATGCTTGCCGTTGAGGCTGCCCAAACAGAATGCCTAAACCCTGTAGGAGCCATCAGAGGGATCCATCTTCCGTTCCCTACAGACAACTGGTAAGCCAATTGCCAACTAAACGGTTTAGGGTTTAGGGTTTATAGGGTTTAGGGTTTAGAGTTTAGGGGTAAGGGTTTACGGTTTTTGGGAAACCACAAAGGACCTGAGTAGATACATAACAACGTCGCAAGTGGTTTCTGGAATAATACTGAGGGACTATGGAGTTCTCCTCTACCTACTGTTGATACTAAAAGCCTGCATCACCTTAATATACAATAATACCGTAATTCTCCAGGTATAAGGTACTTTGGTTTGGGTCATGCAGGATTTTTAGTATCCACCGTACCAGCTAACCACTTGGGAGCTCTCTTCTCTAGGATAGCTTCCGAAAACCGATGGGTCTTGACCTCAGCCTAGTGCAGGAGAACACTTTGCAATGCCTAGAACATAAAACAGCTGTTTGTCTGTAAAGCGGGTTGGTAATGACTACATTGCATGCCTAGCGGTCTTCAAAGCTTGGCCGCCGATAAAGCACTGCTTGTGGCCTACTGGAACCGGCTGTCCAGCAATCCGGATACTCTTACTGGTGGTTTGGTAGGGAATCAGCCAATATTGTAAAAGGATTATACATGGCTTCTATTGCGACATTCCCTACTAACCACCAGTAAGTTCTGAGTTCATGCCAACTGTCGCAGATGCAACACCGCAACCTAGGGTTTTCACAAATACGGATCCCCAATCTAGACTCTAGTAACTCTAGTATGCTGTAACCCATATTATGAAGACTCCGGAAAAGGGGGCCCTAATTGTTAGAAACTCCCAAAAGCGCAAACCCCATAAACCCCCCCTGTAACCTTTAGAAGGGTCCGTAGCACATTTGGATCTATATTGGGGCCTCCTGTTTCTGGAAACACCCCAATGCTACGCCGAACACCCTAAATCCAACACCCTACATTCATGAACTCTAAGTCCTCAACACTAGGCTCACCCTAAGAAAATCCGCCTCTAAAAGACGCAAAAGGCTCCGGAGGAACTCGTGGGCATCCTGCTCATTGAAGCATTGCGCTTAAAAACAGTCAGCGCAGAAGAATCATCAAAGTAAGAGCAGTGCTCATGATGTGAAAGGAGTAACTAAAACCGTGAGTAGCTATGGTGGCAGCACTGACTGTGCAATATACACGGCAAAAAGCTGCAAAGGGTACCTTGAAATTCAAACTGTGAAGCTTCCGAGAGAACTCACTACCCGATAATTGAGGAAGACACCTTCAAACATAGTAGGGGCCCTTGTATGTTTTAAGGCATACCTAGAGTAACCTAGACCCTTAAAAAGGCGATAGATACCAAGATATTAAGTACGAAGCCCCTTTTTTTTATCAGTACATTGGGTACTCTAGGTATTCCTTACTTGGAGGGTCAGGGGACTTAGTAAGTAGGCTAATAACCCCTATAGCCCACGCAGTAACGCCAATTATCCGCATTCTCAACCTAGTTACTATATCCCCTGACCCTCCAAGGAAGGGCTATAACCCTACATATACCCTAGTAGAATATAGTGGTTTCCATTTGCTTTTCCATTATCCCTATATTACCCTGTATTATCCTAATATGAAGTACCCTTACCCCCCCCCCCCCTGTGGTGGGCTCCTTGGGTTTAGGGCTTTGCAACTCAAGGCTCCAAAGAGGTCCAGTCAGCCGGTTACCCATAAGGTCATAGCTCTAAAATGTGCCCCCAATACCTCTGGGGAGTATAGTCCCCCTTAATTAGATAGAGCATGGCTTTGGGTATATTAAAATAAGATCCCCTATGTACCCCATATTCTATCTACTTAAGTAGGACTATATGTACAGGGATCAGGGTTTAGAGTTTAAGGTTGTTAGAGAATAGGAGAAGATACTTTAAAGCGATGATATAGGGATTGCCCATATTTCCTTCTAACCACTAGTAAGTTAAATGCCTCCTTCAGAGGTGGGGTAAAACGAAGAATACTCAAATAGTCCCCCTTAAGTAGATAGAATATGGGGTGCCATGGGGGTCTCATTTTAGTATACCCAAAGCCATATTCTCTGTACTTATGGGGGACTACATATGGAGAAACCCCAAGCTGTAAACCCTAAACCGCGACTCAGGTGGCTACGCACAACCAGTATGGTACGGAAAAGTATAGGCGCCCTGACATTGGTAATAACAACAAGTATCCTACTCATACCCCCACCTTGTAATTACACATTTACCTCTAGCTCTGAAACCCTAAATAGTCGTTTCCATTTTCTTTTCCTTTATCCCTATATAACCCTATAGTACCCTACACTACCCTATATGAACCCAATATTGAAAAACCCTAAACCCTAAACCCCTAAACCCTGAACCCTAAACCCCTAAACCCTAAACCCTAACGATGCTTCCTGGGCTTGGGGGCAGAATCTGGGCATGGGGTTTAGGGTTTAGGGTTCAGAGTTTAGGGTTTAGGGTTTAGGGTTCAGGGTTTTGGGTTTTGGGTTCAGAGTTTAGAGTTTAGGGCTTAGGGTTTAGGGTCTGGGGGACTTGTTGGCAACTATTTACCCTGCTGGCCCAGGAAATCTTCAATCCTCATAAATCCCTGCCATATTTCCGACACAAATCTTGACAAGTTTGGACAAAGTAATGAAACCTTAAACTGAAACCCTCCAAAAACCTGCATAGGACCCCGATCTAGGTATGTACCTCCATTCATCCATACCTCCGTCTGTCCGTCCATCCGTTCGTCCATGCATGCATCCGTGCATCCGTGCATGCAGATAGCTACGTATACAGATATGTATATATATATATATGTAGATATATATATATATAGATATGGATGGTAGCGTTCATAAATTGGGGACCCCAATATAAGTCGACCCGGAGATGCCAGAGTCCTTACTATGGGGATTTCCCCGCCAAATAAAAGGGCCCCTGGTTTCCAGAAACCCCAATATCTACCTATATCCCCTGTCACGCGTACATCCAAGCCGGAGTCCCAACAGCCTAAACCCTAAATACTTGAGCTATCCCCTGTCACGCGTACATATCCCAAGCCGGAGTCCCAACAGCCTAAACCCTAAATACATGAGCTCAGATTATTTTTCAATTGAAAAATAATCTGAGCTCATGTGTCTAATGAGTATTTCACACAACGGGGTATGAATCAACATGTGTTTTTCAATTCAAATTTCCATTTCCTTTTCCCAAACTATGAACCTACTTACGAAGTCTCCATGACCCTCCAAAAACCAGACATCCTCAAACTCAAATCCCACAGTCGGCGCCTATCACAACAGGTGAATCTCAGCCATAGGCCTTGAACTCTGAAGCTGCAAAAATAAACTTGAACCCTATAAACACCTATAGTCCCCCTTCAGTAGATAGAATATAGGGTTTAGGGTTTAGGATTTAGGGTTTAGGGTTAAGGGTTTAGGGTTTAGGGAATAGTCTCCCTTAAGTAGATAGAATATGGGGTATATGGGGATCTTATTATGATATACCCGACGCCATATTCTATCTACGTAAGGCGGGCTGTAGATAGACCTTGAATGTTAGTACCATGGTCTGAATGCAGAACTCGAACCCTACACCAACCCTAAACCCAAACAATAAGAATGATATCAACAAATAAACACCACACCTGGAGCCATGAAAGCCCCATACTCGAAAAACTAAATCTTAAACCCTCATGGGGGTTCCCAAAATTACGGGCCCGTTTAAAGGTGATACCATAGGGGGGACATAGGGTTTAGGGTTTGTGGTTCCCAACATTACGGGCATTGTTTTGTGGTCCCTCTAAGAAGGATTGTAGTAATTATTCAGGGGTCTGCGTCCACCTATTTATGGAAACTACCAGTCTCTAAGCCCTAAAAGCTGAAATCTTGACCTGGAAGCTAAACCCTAAACCCTAAACCCCTAAACCCTTAACCCCTAAACTCTGAATCCTAAAGCCTGAGTCTGAAGTCCCCCGCATTCGCGCCTCCTGCGCGCCGAAGGTGAAGTCCTCACCGAGTCGTGGGAGCCACCGTAGCACCTTCTCCGGTTTGGGGTTTGTGGGTTTAGGGTTTAGGGTTTAGGGTTTCAGGGTTTCAGGGTCTAGGGTTTTAGGGTTTAGGGTTTCGGGTTTATAGTCCGCCTTAAGTAGATAGAATATAGGGTTTAGGGTTTAGGGTCTACAGTCCCCGTTAAGTAGATAGAATATAGGGTTTAGGGTTTCGGGTTTATAGTCCCCCTTGAGTAGATACCTGGACATGGGTTTGTGCTACCTTTTTTTGGTCATTATAGAGTTACCAGAAATAATCGGTTTATGGGTCAAACGTGGTTTCCTAATCTTATGAAAAGGGTACATGCACAAGCATGACTTTCCCAGCCTCTCATGCAGCATAGCCATCCGTCCGTGGAGATGGGCAGGCTAAACTCACATGACTGCATTCTTATACTATCATAGGGTTTCTATATAATCATATCACAAACCCATCCATCTCAGCTTCGTATAGATTCGCCACTTCTGACCTACACGAAGTGGCACACCCAACGGGTGAACTGTTCTAGAACTTTGTGAGACGCGACCCACATAATCCTCATCCATTTGGGTGCTGAAAGCAGCTGGATTCAAATAGAGGCATTGGTTGGCTCGAGGGGCCAACAAGTCACGAACATGAAGCATATAATGATACTTCGGGGTGAGATTAAAGAACAATGCCCTCACCGCATAGCATCGGCTGGAGCATTCGTGATATTTCTCAGCAAACTTAGTGAGCAACTGGTTTGCCAACGTAGCTTGCACTTCCGTAAAGAAGATACGGTCAGCAGTGTAACAGAGTCTGAGAAAGCCATCCATGGCTGAGAGCCATTCAAGGGCTGCCTTCATGACAGGATCCAGTTCCCAGGGTTGCCCCAAGTAGTCCAGCAAAAATTTGCAGACCAGCACTGTGTCGGAGCCCTTCCTTAATTAACTTCTAGAGCTCTGCTGTTGGTATTCTTGCTTTACAAATGCTAAAACCTTGAAAGAATATGATCGCGGTTCCTCCACACTGCCCAAAAAATGATGTTTAGCCTTGATATCTAAGGTGAAAAGAAAGGTTGCGCAGATACAGACAAAGAAAAAAACTAAACTGCCAAGTGTCATGCTAGACTCAGGCATGTCGTTTAGGCTCCCCCATTGCAGGTTGTCGCGGGTGAAATCCTTGATATGTGAAGTCTGCTGCAAAACTGAGCGGCAAAACTCACGAAACAAGCCATACGCGTAGTGGAGGCGAGCAGGCATGCTGCCTCGGCCATTGTCCAAGAAGTGGCCACGGAAGCACAAATAGCACAAGATTGAAGCGACGCCAGTCCGAAGGATGCCAAGATGACACAAATGAAATATATCAAGGGCGGCGAACCTTTCTGTTTCACATCCAGGAATGGAGGTCAATGGCGAGGGCCGCGTCCAGGGGAGTTCTTGCCCCACAGTGCGCCGCCACGAAGCATTTTCCCTGAAATCAGCATATGGCAAATCCCGGTCATTTGCTCCACACCACGGGCAACAGCTATTCGGAGTGCATGAAAAGTGTCTCTTGAAATGTAGCATTCGTGCTTGGGCAGGAAGATCGCCCTCAAGCCCCAACCATGCTAAAAAGAAGTGATCACGCCGTCCAGGAGCCTCCATGCCCAAGTAGTAGGCTTGTCTGCAGTGAGCAGCCAAGTGGCTGGCAATTGCATCCAAAATGCCATTGCCATGTTCATACCCTGCATTGTCATCCTTGTAAACATCGCCAAGGATACTTGTGAAGTAGAAGCAGTGGTTGACACTAGCAGGAGCTTGCTTGAGGATAGGACCCCAACTCATTTGCATCACAGCATGCTTTCGCAGGGATGTGCCTTCGTCCATGTGCAAGCGACATGGTATCACCATATGCAGATCTTCAGCATGATCCCTATACACTGGATGCTCTGGACAAACCATCTTGTAGCCCTCCCAAAAAGACACCAAGGTCCTGCGCACAGATTGTCGGTCAGCATCTGTGTCCAGAGAATGCCCAAACAAGAGCTTGTGTGGGTAACATTGCAGAATTTCAGCAGCCAGCGCTCGAATTGGAAGGACGTATTGCTTTGCAGACCCCTCTGGCAATTGCAAGTCAACCCGCTCTAACGGAGTAGCCAGGCTATACCCCAGTCTCACCACATGTCTAACAAAGATTGTTTCCTTGTCAGATGTTTTTTCATGAGCAATGCCTAGCTGCACTAGCTCCGTGTAGCCAGGATTGCCAGGCACCATTGTATGATAATTCTGCCACGCTATCCGCGAAGCATGATCAGCACCATGTGCCTCAGATACATGTCGATGTTTTTGGAAAAGTTGGGCCAATTAGAACAAGACATCACAACAACAATCGAGTCACCAGGTAGCTGTCCAAGACGTTGCGCACCACTGCTGTCCCTGCGTTGTGTGACGGGCTTGGGGAAACTGGAAGGCGGCAATGAGGAAGGGAGAGGGGAAGGATGAAAGGGAGAGGGGAAGGATGAGGAGCAATAAAGAAACCAACAGTACAGATTTGGGGAGTTTTGCTTAATGCAACCAGAAGACAATCCCCACTAGGCAGGTGTTTTTGGGCGTCGCACTAAGCAAAACCGCCAAACTTGAGAAACAGAGAGAGCGAGAGAGAGAGAGAGAGAGAGAGAGAGAGAGAGAGGGAGGGAACCAGGGAGAAATGAGAGCTTGGGCTTTGACTGCAATTCAGGCATTTGTGCTGGCATGCAGTGCGGCTAAGACATTGATTGCCAATACCAATATTTAAAAATACTGCCCGGTATAAAAACCATATATATATATATCTATATATACTCTTTCACCTTAGAATGTTGCGGTATTGGGTTTCAATGGCTGGCCACACATTTTGCAATCTCACGCAGGCACGTGATTGATGGAGGCAACCCTATATATTGATAACCATAATGATTATAGGGACCCATATGTACCATCACATGTGGCTCATTTATTGTCATAGATACATATACATATTGTATACTCCCTTATATAAATGTCATTTACAGGAGAATGAGCTACATGTGATGGCACATACCTTAAGTGTGGGTTTCCTCCTTCAAGCACCTGCAGGCAAAGCTTGAGCAATTCTTTTTGCAAGCCGCACCCCAGGTAAGCATGTAGACACGCATCAGGACTCCCAGAATTACTTGCAATCAAGCTTGTTACCTTGTAGTGAAACCACATGGCCAGCATCCGAATGCAAAGCTCCAGTGGACGGACGCTCGAGCATACTTAGTTCGGTGCCCTTTGTATATTCAGAGTTTCAGGGCGAGCTTCCCCACTGTGGCCTAAATCCTGAATTTCCCTACTCCTCAGGCTCCTTATCCTCCTCCTTGGCCACTGCTTTCCTGCCTTTTTTGCTTGGCTGCTTCTTGAAGTGGGTCCTCGGATTGAAGCTCCTCCCAAGCTATAGCTATCATAGGAATCCCGGCGAATGAAGCGGAACATGCCTCAAGAACTACAAAGGCTTCAGGTATGATAGGCAAGTGGCTTAAGCGCATTCAGCTCATTCTGAAATTGGCAGCAAGAATTGCGGATTTTCTCGGCCAAGTCCCCAAAAACGTCTTTGGGCCTCAGGTGTGCAACTATGAACAGCAACGGTGATCTGCATGTAATGGGTTTATCTATATGCTATTTCTTGTGGGGAATCTGTATTCGAAGTTAATACCAGTATAAAGGAGTGTAAGGGGAATCAAAAAAGTTAGCAGTTGAGACACCTGTACACCTGAAATGGCTAGATACGGGGGCAGATCAACCCTCATCCAAATCCAAGGTGAGCCACGATCCCAGCTCTTTGAGCTCCAGATCGCAGAGCTTCTTGTAGAGATCATTCAGCGTATCTTAGACATTTCCAAGTTGAAAGGTTTCAAGGTTGAAAGAACTAGATTTCGAACATGTTGAGCTGACTGCAGACGAGGGTCCCATTGTAGCCTTCACGGAACGCAGGTCATCCCTTAGATTCAACCCATTGCATGTTGGAACATGGGAGCTTTTGAAGCATTCTTTGAAAGCCACACTACAAAATTGTTGGGGGAATACGTATAGGTATCTAAATAATATGTTTTCGGAAAGACCAGCTTGTACCGACTAGCATATGTTCCCAGGTGGTCCAGATACCTAAAAAAATACCTTTCCAAAATTGGTAAGGCTCTCATGACCCTTTGTGTCTTCCTTCTTGATTCGCTCCACCACTTCTTTGAAAGCCGTTCTGCGATTGAGAAGGTACTTCTTGTACTTGGCCACGAATTGCTGAGCAGTCTCAGGACCCTCCAACATAGGAAGACCCTGGCTGGGCTTTTTCTTGGACGGTTCCACATCCTCCGGTTCGGACAACTCAATAGCATCTCCAATCCCCTGGCTGATATCGAAGTTCTCCCTGAAGAAACCTCACAGCCAAGGAATATATAGAGGATTAAGCTGCTGAAGTTCAATGATGGGTACACGCGGCTTGGTATTAAAAAGTAACACACATGCAACCCAACCTGTACCCTCGATCAACTCCTCCAGCTCGCCTAGCTTCTCAGACCCCTGCCTGAGTCACAGAAAACATGATGGCCCATTGTATATATTTCTAAGTCTTCGACACGTGCATTTGCAGGGCTTATTACATATAGCCAAGGCACTCAACCCGATCACTCACCAAAACCAAGTATTTCCGAACATTTTCATACTGGCATTTCTTGAACATCTTCTTCTTCTCACAGAGGCTGATGGCGCCCTGGATCTTGGACCTCGAGAGGCAAGAGCAAACATTGAACCCCCACCCTAAACATCATAAACCCTGAAATGTACAAAGCTACTGAGCACTATAAACCTATCAAATCCTAAATATAGTATTATATAAGCCGTGTACACCCTATAAAACCCTAAACCAAGTGCTGCATAAGTAAACTGTTTTAGACTAGAAGCTGCGACCAACCCTTCAGCTTCATCTCCTCCTCGGTGAGCCACTCATACCCAGCGATGCCCTTTTTCCACTCACGTGTAAGCTGACGTAGGCGGTAGAGTGTCTCCAGCCTTGCCTGCACTGAAAGCACATGATCCCACAACGCATATGCCCTATAGGTGGACCCCTCACCCAGTAATAATGACTATATATAGGGGATATGCGCCTATACGGTTCTCTTATATATTCCTATATTATAGCCACTATTACAGGGCGGGGGGTCCACCTAACATGTGCACACTGGATTCTTGTTGCCTTGTTTTGGTGGTGCGAGTCTCCCTGAACATAGCAGTTCTCTACGAAGTCCCGCACAAGCTTCTGTCGTGGCAGGCCACCTTACATAGGAAAGCTTGAACTTGTAAACGCGCGCAGATCATAATTTGCAGACAGCGTGGTATCTTAGCCAGGGCACCATCCTTCCACTTAGCAACGATTTCTGGGTCTGCCTTGTGGGAGTTCTGGGAGCACAGGCGGTAGAGGAAGCCCCACGCATCTGGATTGTTCGCAGAGTTGTAGCTCATCAAGGGTTGGCGGTGGCGCCTAAGTTCCACTACACTGGAAAGACGCACAAGGAATCCTATGAGACATGCTTTGCCAAAGCAACAGCAAGTTGCAGAGACACATGCAGCTTTTCATGATTTCAGCCATGGAATGCGTGCGAAAAGTCCATATGACAGCTCACCATCTAAAGTTAGCAGGTTGCTCACGCCTCTCATTCTCTGCGGGCGTTGGCGGGGCGGGGGCCGATGTCTCTGACGGCCTTCTGGCTGGACTGGAAGCTTGCTCACTGCTTGGCGGTCCCAAGGGAGAGCTCCTTAAGGGGGCCTGGTTGCTGGAAGCACCTGGGCTGTCACGCTGCGTCTCCTCAATCTCGTCGAACTGCTTGAGCATGTTTAGCCAGTGCGGGTTATGAACCAAGGTTGAGATGCTCACCCCCAAGGATGCAGCCAGCCCCCCAATGACATCAGCAGGTTTGGCCGGAGAAGGGTGCTTGGGCGTAGCGCCGTCACACACAGGGCTTGATGCGTGCGCAGTGGGCGCCGGTGATGGCGGGACAGGTGGTGGCATCACCATCATGGGTGGAGAGCGGGCTGGCAGGTGTGCTTGAGAATTGGAGTTGCCTTTGCCTTTCCCGGTTCGGGACAGCGAAGCCGTTGCGCTGGGAGGCGGTGGCACAGCAGCAGGGGTCGGCGGAACTTCACGGAGCGGTGTCCTTGAACCTGGCCGGGCTTTCGCCGGGAACTTGTCAGGTAGCCGGCCCACAGGCAGCCGCATATTCAAGCCAGCATATCGTGATCGCTTCTCAGGAGGCACTTCCTTCCCCTCCTTCCCATTCCCAGAGGAGGGTGGCACTGGACTCGTCAGGCTTGAGTTGGAGCGCTTGCGGGAGAGCAGCTGCTGCACATGGGATGTGATCGCTCCTTGATCAGTCGCATCCAGCTGGGCAAGCATCTCCGAGAGGTTGTCTTGCGGCGGTGGAGCACACGGACTCCCTGGGGCAGCCACAGTAGTGTTGGGGGCAGTCACTGGATTGGGCGGAGCGGGTGCTGCGGCGGGCGCCGGTGGCGGCGGCGGCGGGGGCGGGGGTGGATGGGACTGACCTTTGTCAGTCAATTCCCTCTTACACTCAGCCCGCTTCTCACCCTTTTTGTGCGTACCCCCTTTGCCATCCATTGCACAACGTGTACCTGGGCTACTAAAACTTCATAGTCTTCCTACGCTATGTACTATAGTTTTGACAAACATGTTTGAATTCTACAACTGAGACTCCATGAGCACCATGCTTTTCCTGCAATAGATGCGCCACCAACCTGCGGCTTTCCTTGCTATCTTGCAGCTTCTCAATCAAACTTCTGGTGCGCGGGGAGAAGGTCTGTAGGTCCTGCCCTGCCCAGTGTGGCTCCTGTTTGACCTTAGCACATGTACATATAATATACCCTGGCAGGAGACACAGATCCTTCAGCGGCTACAACAGAAAACTGCTTCGGGCCTTGGCATAAACAGATTGCACTCAGCATTCACGTGTCAAGAGAACTGAGATTGAGGATGTGAGCCGTTGCAGAAAACATTGTTGCTTCCTTATATGCTTAATGTTTGGGAATAATACAAGTGTGCTTAGAATGCAACAATGTTTTCTGGAACGGCAACAAGCAAGAAATCCCACAAGCGCAGAGACACATGTGTTGCAAGCACTGGCTGAACCAAACCCAGACCTAAGTACCCCCAGACGTACTCTGTTCTATAATATAATATAAACATATGTAAAATTATGTAAATCACTGGGTTTGGTTCAGCTGTTCCGCATTCAAGGTGATTTGCAACTGAAGACGAGGAGCACTCAAAGGAGGCACTCTTTGGGACGGCTGCCTCTGCAACTTCAAGGCCTCTTGCCCATCCATGAGTGTGCTGCAGCTCCACTGCTTTGTCAGTCCCCGGAGATTCATGTTTGCCACGTACCCAAAGACTTGCTGTAAGCCAGCCAGCACAAGCACGCATTTGGGAGCAGATTTCGCACCAACAGCACAAAGCATGCAGCGCAGGAGCAGCTTCGTGCACAGGGGGGGGCGCACCTGCTTCACGCAGCCTCGCCTCATAGCTTTCTGGCGCCGACGCTTGGCCTACCAGACCATCAATGTTTGGGCTGCAGTTGTTACAACACAAGAACACAAGGGAACAAGGGATCATAGCGCAGCAGTTACAAGCAGCAACCCTCCCAAACAGTTCAGATAACGGGCCCATGCTTATATAATAGGTAAATAATGATAGTTAAGAAAGGCAGGGTCGGGACATGAAGGAAGGAATTGTGTGCAAGGCAGCGCAGGAGCAGAAACCACTGAGAAACCAGAAAAGTTGAGAAACCAAAATTATTCGGACACAACATCGCCACCAAGAAACCAGAGAAGATTGAGAAACCAAAAAAATGATGTTAGTGACGAGGGAACAAGGAAAAGAAAAGCAAACACCATACACAAACAGTTCCCGAATAAGGGCTTGCCTAGGCAAATCGGAAATCACCATTTCGAATCGCATTCTGGACGCCCCCCAAGCATTTCCGACAAGGAAATTCAAGAATACCAATCCGGGTCAAGACGGTTTATAGATCGGTTTATTCACGCGGGTGCCCGGTTTCTCGTTGGTTTCTCAGCCCGGCTCAGGCGACTGATTTTCCGAAAAAAAGGAGTCCCTGATCATTTCGAAACAACAACTTAAGAAGTAAAGCTCAACATAGCAGCTTCTTAAAGAACACCCTACAAAAGGTTAACGTGATCCTTTCAACATAAACAAAGCCAAACTGCAGCCCAACTGGTCAAGAATGCAAGCAGGAAGACACGCAAAGGTGTGCATGGGTGTATATGTCTTACGTATGTGGCTATATATATATATACATACTTCATTTCCCCTGCTGTCAGACATGTACACCCATGCATACCCACCATAGTGCACCTGAATGCAATTATACACTGCACAAGAATCGCATGGAGGTCTCTGTA
Organism: Symbiodinium pilosum; assembly: GCA_905231905.1. NCBI lineage: Eukaryota > Dinophyceae > Suessiales > Symbiodiniaceae > Symbiodinium > Symbiodinium pilosum. Next base: position 9,476 of record CAJNIZ010003463.1, on the reverse strand, counting down.
GCATTCCTAAGGAGCTGCTTTTTCCATCATTCATGTCCACGCGTTTGGAGCGCACAGCAGCATGCGCCCACAGCACCCAATTGTATGAATTTGCACAGCTGGGGTAGCCTAGTCAAGCTCTAGCACTTCTCTAAAGCTTTCTGGGACTTGGAGGCTCTTGCAACCCCGCAAGTATCTGCAGACACTTGGCATATCCGCGTCTGCCCAGACATCCACATCAGTCTTCATAGTTTCAAGTAGTTGCAGAGCCGAGGCACCACCATGGTCCTCATATAAACTCATCTTGCATGATACGAAGTCTTGCCCTGGTCTTGCGCTTTGCTTGCAGGCAAGATTCCTTGGGAGATCGAGAGCCACGCACTCCTTCTGCCAGCTCGGGAAGAAGAGCTGCCAGGCGATATCCAAAGCCGCAAGGGTACTGCCTGAGTTGCACACATAATGACTGGGGAACACTCTACACACAGCCAATACAAAGACGAGTTTTGGGAACAAGCTGCTGGCTGTTGCGTAGCTTCTTTTTGTCGCCCTGACATTTGGTGCGGCCTTGTTTGTCCTTGTATACTTTGGCCAGGGGCGTAGCTGATTCTCTGGCCTCCTCACAACAAGGGCAGCAACTCAGTTCTGCTGAATAGGAACACCCTGCAAAGATTACTAGCAAGCGCAAGTCCTTGGTCAAGGCTAGGTTGAGCTTATGGATGTTTATGGAATTCGACCAGAGAGTGGTCGACTTACACGAGGAACTCCCATGGGCTCTCATCCATATCTTTTGGCGGAAAACCTTGGTGGTAGCAGCATCTTAGCGAAATCATCTCAGACACATTGTTTATATGGCCTTGTGTAGCCAGAGTGCATACAGAATTGATTCGCAAAGATGTCGAAAGCGCGGCATCTCACCAAATTTTGCAGAACCCGGTTGCTCAATTATGAAGTGGTGTCCCAAAGCTGCCAGCAAAAGGGCCAAAATGATGACCCTGCAGGGATGGTAAAAAGAGACACATAGCTTCATAAGGATATAGGTTTACACTGTGTTTATGGCGGGTTTCGTATGACAACATAATTTCGCCCTCCACCTGTTTGCAATCAAATTCCCTGTTTTGACGAAGTCTACCGTAGGATCGCCTTCCGGGCAGAACCAATAACGTTTTGCCTGGCTAGAGCTCATAAAGGAGAAGCTGGCACAAACAGGGGCCAGAATTGCCAGGGAAGCCGGATGCATCTTCAATATCCCCAGTATAGCCAGCCTTAGAAAAGCAAGCAGCTTTCAAGAAGAACTCCAGCTTGGCAGTTGCAGCTTGGATCCTGCCCTGACCCATTAGCAGTCTATAATCAAGTTATATAAGGGCTCCATAATAGTAATACGTATAGATATTTATAATTGCATATTAATGAGTCAAGGCAGTGCCCAAACTGTAGCAGGCATCACACATTGCAGTTGAGAGGCCCCATGCCACTTGGCGTGAGGATATTATTGTAGGAGCCCCCATAGTCGCGGTCAAGCTTGAATGCTGACAACCCCATGGCTTTCATACAGAATGTTGCGTTTGCTTTTCCAGCAAAGTACTCACCGAACCTGTAGGCCTGAAGGCTGAACGCAAGCATGACAGTAGACAGCAATATGAAGGCAGAGAACCGCAGAAGGAAAGCCCAGGTGCAAAATCTTTGTCCAACTCATCAATGAAAAGGATGAACAGGATGCAAAGGCAGACTACCTAATGTCCAGGAGGGTGGATATGCTACATAGGGGTAGGAAGAAATGCTTCTAGAACAGCCGGAGGACATATGGGACATCCGCTCCATAGCATCTCTGCAACAGTGGCAGCAGGCGCCAGCACTTTGGATCTTGCTCCATGGCAGCAGACTGCCGAGTCAGCTACTTATAGAATTGAAGGTATACAGGTTGGCGTACATAAAAGTGCAACCCTAATTTTTTTGGAGCCGTATTTGGGAGACCCAGATACCACAAGGTAGGTAAAACAAACATTTAGGATTTAGGTACTCTTATTATACCTCTGGACCACACACCAGCAACTTGGGAGACGCAATTCGTTTCCTGCACTTCCAAGCTTCATGGACATAGGTGGATTTTGGAAAGCGCTGCCCTTCCCACCCCAGCCTTACCACCCCGCCTTGCAGAGGTCCGGGATCCGGTTGAAGCCGCTTGTGGCCCCGTGGCATAGCTTCTGAGCCTTGGCAAGTCAAGCTTCGTGTAGTATTTTCAGCTGGCGCTGTGCACAAAAGTACTACCTGGAGCAGACACCCATCCTGTTGAGGACCCTCATGCCATGGAACATTTTGAGAAAAGGCTTGAAGGGCACGTGTGTCACTGTTTTTCTGCCTGCTGCGCTTCTGCTGGTTCCACATGATGATTGTGGGTTGAAGCAGCGTAGCATATGAAAGCCACGCATGGCACCTGAGAGCATTCTCTCGTAATCCTGGACTTCGAAGTGCTCTTAAGGGCACCCTGTGACCAAAATCGCATGGAAATGTAAATGTACCAGACGCAGCTTGTGTTTGCACGCTGCTCTGCACGTAACCCTTTTCACAGAACACATCAGGTTCTGCACACACAGGCCTCTACAGCTTGCCCCGGCACTCTGCCTCAAGCTGCACCCTCCTTTCGTTAATCTTCACCGCAAACTGAGGATTGTCCTTCGTCCAGCCCTTCTGCATCAAGTCAGCCTGGGCTGCACTTAGACAGGACATGTGAGAAATACAAGAATAGGGAGGGAACCCATTTCAGATCGAGAAGAGAGAGAGAGCATGAAGCAGAGAAAAACTATCGAGTATTTGCAGGGAAGCTGAGGAGGTCCAAGGGAGACAAACGTGACCATTTTCGCCCATCCCGAGGAAATAGGATACGTAAACCAAAAGGTGGATACAGGGAGAGGGAACCGGTAAGCAAGCAAAAGGGAACACAGAAGGGCAGGCTGCGCACTGCAACGAATGCACCAATTGAGAAGACAAGGCTGGAGCAGGGATGTCAACACTGTGGGCGGGCACACTTGCGGGTCACATGCTTGAATCGTGCCTGGCAATTGATAGCACCCCTATAAATTTTGGTACTGCCACCACCCTTTAACAACCTATGATTCAGGGCTATATATACAGTGTATTATATAATATACATATATCCTTATATTGTGAATGTTATTCAGTTGTTACTGAGTGGGGGCAGCACCTTATACCCATACATAGTTTCCCGAAAGTACACGCCTATAATCCAATTTGAGATGCGGGGTGCTATCACTGTCCATGGAAATGCAATCACATGCAAATGAAGATGTCTTCATGCTTCTTGCTAGGGGCTGCCAACTTATATATTAATTAACTTAAGTATATGAAACCTATAAAGACGCAAGAAACGTGAAGACAGCTTCAATTGCAAGTGCAACAAGCTTGAGTGTAGCGGCAACCTGACTGCACAGCCTGATGCTGGCCTCAAAGCTCGCCAACTGCACGTAGAACTCGACACCCCCCCCTGGACCTCGAATGCCAACCCTCTTGTCGGCCCGGGTCCAATAGACCTCAATCTTGTAGTCCTTCGTGCTGCGCATGAGCCTCAGATGCACAAAGAGCAGAAACAAGGATGGCATGGGCTGCTTGAATATGCAAAAGCTGCAGGCTTTCTGGGTCTCTGCATACAGAAAAACGACAAACTCTACGCCAAATTGCATGCCTCAATCTTAAATCTTTAAAGGAAATGTGATTCTGGAATAGCTGAAACACTTCTTCAACTCAGCACGCTGAGCAAGTGTCGGTCCCTGCTGTGGCTCTGCACGGGGCTTCTTCACGGGTCTCTCAGCTTTCTGCTTGGGGTCGTTTTTGCCTTGCTCCTGCTCCTTCTTCTCCTTTGTCTCCTTGCTGGAAGTGTTGCTGATTTTACCCGTGTCATCCATTTGCTTCCTGGCCTTCTTGGGCTTCTCTGTGCCAGTCTGCTCAGGAACCCTTTTTCCACGCTTGGGAGGCCTGGGCTTATCCTCTGCGCCCTCAGGCGTATCCAAAGCCTTCTCCTTGGCATCATCCTCTTTGGGGGGTGGGGTAATGAGCTCTTCCTCGGATCCACGCCCGCGCCCGCGCCCGCGGCCACGGCCACGGCCACGGCCACGGCCTCCTCCGCGTCCCCTGCCCTTTGTCTTGGGCTCAGGCTCCTCCCCAGCCGTAGTTCCCTTGCCCTGGCCCTTCTTTTGTTTTGTTTCCTTCTTCTTCTCAGCACGCAAAGCGATCTGATCTGCATGAGTGACAAATTCTCGAGGGGTAGGGCTCGGGGGAGGGGAACCCTCCATCAAAGCCTCGGGCAACAAGGGCTCAGGCTCACTGTCTGCAGGCTTCTGTGACAAGGTTGCAGCGTCCGAAGCCACCGCCCATGGATACTGCTTGCCACCACCACTTACCCTGAACTCATGATCAAACTCAGGCAGCAAATTCCTGCGCACTGGTCCAAGGAACCTTTTTGCAGCTTCAGAAAGTCCTTGCTCCTCAAAGACATGCTGCTTTTGCTTGGGAGGCTGGGCAGGGGGCACTGCAATCTGAGACTTTTTCGCGGGAGGATTCGCTGGGGCTAAGGAGTCAGAGCTTTTTGCCTTCAAAAGCTGAGACTTTGGCAGGGAACTTGATGGGAGTGACCATGCTCTAGCTAGGCTTGGGTCTTCTTCCTTTGCGTCAGGAACAGTTGCAACATCCGAAGGCGTGTCAAGAAGCACTGGGCTCCCTCCATGGGGTGGCGTGTCAAGGCTCCATCCCTCTAAATCCCCGATACGCAAATCAGCCTCATCCAAACAGCCATTCTTTGCAACACTCTCTTGCACTGGCAATGGTGAAGCAACAAGGTGCTGGCTGAGCGGATCTCGCTCATAATATCGCGTTGGGACCGGTGGGGACCGCATTGGCGACCTCAACACACATGTGTATGCAGCTGTATGCACATTTACCTGGCTCGTGTCTACATGCACAGATACCACTGTCATGAAAGCATCCGAGACACTCATCAACCACAATGGCATCAGTGGCGCAATAGGCTTCCTCCTCAGCATCAATACAAAAGGAGTGGGCCATATGCATGCTATGTCACATTCGCCACGATGGCCTCCAACTCCATGGGCACAGTGTCATACTGGTCAACATTGTTGCCATGCAGCCTCAGTTTGAAAAGCTAATTATGATACAGACACATGGAGCCTTACCTTACAAACCCTTATACGGCAGACAAAGCACATCATGTTTTGCTTCTCCAGAAGCGCGCGGAGCTGCTTGCGGATTGCTTCAGCATCAACACTGCCTCCCAAGAAAACAGGACTCAGAAATAGCACTTACGCGCAACTCCAACAAAAACACAAGAAGAACAACACGAACAACAGAGCACCTGAGGAAGCTGAAGGCTCACAATGCCTCCCTTCGAAAGGATCTGGACGATGGATCCCTGAGGATGAGGCGGGCTCGGCTTCCTCAAGTGGGCTCTGGGGTTCTTCCTCCTGCTCATCATACTCATCATCATACTCGCCATCGTATGTCCAAAAGTCAGGGTCATGCCACCACGCCATCGAGCGAGGACTGTCCACAGGATCTGCTCCCCCACCCTCCTCCAGAACCGGAGCCTCAGGAGCCTCTTCTGGAGCACCCCCCCCCATATCTTCTTCCTCCACAGCAGCGGCTGCCCGACGGGCACTTCTGACCCGCTTAGAGAAGCGAGGCCTGTCCAAGACTTCTGGCCTCTTGAGCTTGGAAACTGGCACTTGACCACTCAGAATGCGGCGTCCCATGCTACGGAGCTCATCCTTGCACATGCCATCTCCCCGTGAATTATCAAGATTCCCGACCAAACCACGCAACTCAAGCACAACTGGCAAAAACTCTTAACCAATAGGGTAAGAGGTTTTGCCAGATCTGCATGACCATGAGGAATCAAGAGTCTATGACAGATATCCGCGGATATTTGCCATAGGCATTTGCACAACACGTTCAAGATTGCAGGCAGCAAGCTCTACTTCAAACCAAGTCACCGTCAACATTTGGACTTGATCATCGCGATTCTCATCCGAACGGTCCGCCAGTCCTCAGGCAAGAAACAGGTATGCTCCCAAGAAATGTCATGGAAGACCCATCCAACTACAGATTCAGATTAGCAACTGCGGTGCAAGAGGATAGCAGCCTTGATAGCATGGGCATCTCCATTGATGGTCTTCCTGGAAATATTTGCCTCCAGCAAAAACACACATAGGCAAAGACATGACAGGAAGGAACAACTTCAGCAACACTTTCGCATGCAATTCTGGGAACCCAATCCAGCAAATCTGATATTCAGCTCGCGCACGAATGTGCCTCCAACTCAACATTCATATGAGCGAGAATTTTCTCCAACAGCGGCACCGTGTTCAAATCATTATGCTGCAGGGATTTGCCAACCAGAGGCAGCAATAGCACCTGAGAAAAATCATTGCATGCGACCCCCTCAAACATAAGCCCCACATGCATCCATTTTTTCAGTTGAGGGACCTTGTTCAGCTTCAATGTCATGGCATTCACCTTGCGCTCCTTTCCTTTGGCATCAGCTTGCCACAACATGAAGCAGGACCTGGATGTAATCTGCGCTTTGAGCTCGTCGTCCTGGAACCAATCCTTCCAGAAGCATGAAGATTAAGGAAAACTTCATCATCACCAAAAAAATGGGTTACAATGACCACACGCCCCTCTTATACAGCCACAGAACGGTCCTCCAGAACCTGATTTGCGATGTCCTCTAGCAAGGCTAAGTCTTCTTTAGCCGCAGCCCTGACCACATCAGGATTGGAAGGAACCATCACCTGCTCTGCGCGTGATTCCAGCCGCACAAGGGCGCCATCCCCGGAACCAGCATCATCATGAGCCATGGTCCCTGAGCGAAAAGAAACCTAGGAAGGATCTCGTGGGCCCAAAACAATCCTGTGGAATAAAGATTGTCTTCAAGCTCCTTCAAGGACATGCTCCCAAACAACAGTGCATCTGACAAAGCTCTCTGCAGATGTCAGCTGAGATCCCAGCAGCAAGCAATTGTGGGAGACACGCATCGTGTCCGGGAAAAGCCAGCTTTAACGTGCACAAAGTAACGAGTTACGCATGTCTTTGTGCATCTTTGTTTGCCTGTTTCTCTTTTGGTAGCTGCTTCTTTTGGGCAAGGGCAGTATGCAACTTTGGGACTCCACTATTTAGAGACACCACTGATAAAACTTGTGCTTCCAGATGTCTGCACCATGCTTTTCCAAGCTGATCAGAGCAACCATGCTCTGCAAGATGCTCCAGCATCAGAGATCCCATGCACAAAAATCAAGACTCTCAAGTCTGGCTTCCAAGAAATTCAAGAATCCGTGATAGCCAATTCCAAGAAACCAAAGAACCCTAAGAAACCAACAATCCATAGAAAACCATTTATCCTGGCCCAAATCTAGTTTCTCATTAAAAGGTACTACATTCAGACCTCCAGGTAGAATATAGGGTTTAGGGCTTCGGGTTCATAATCCCCCTTAAGTAGATTGAATTTTGGGTTTAGGGTTTAGGGTTTATAGTCCCCCTTGAGTAGATAGAATATGGTTTTGGGTACATTGTAATAACACCCCCATATACCCCATATTCTATCTTCTCAAGGGGGACTACAGGTTGAGGGCTTCGGGTAGCGTTTAGGGCTTCTTAGGCTTAGGGTGAAGAGTTTTTGATTAGGGTGTAGGGCTTGGAGTTTTTGGTTTGGCGTTTAGGGTCTATTCTGGAAATGCATGTACAGGACCTACCGTTTGTGCAGTACTTGCAGCAGTGGCGCCAGCAAAGACAAGGATGTTCCGGCATCGTGGCATCTGAAATACAGCGCCAGCCCCATTTCTCAGGATTCCCAAGCCCTTCACCGTGTCTCTCTGCAACATGTTCCGTGCACAGTGTAAGGTCTCAGGGAACTCAGTGGGTATAAGTTAGGTGCTGCCTCCACGCTGTAACAGTTTTGTTAAGGGGTCATATTAGTAGCTATAGATATTATATAAATATATTACAGATAATTTTGAATATTATCCAACTTTTACAGAGTGGGGACAGTACCCAAGGTATAAGAGGACTCCGGGGCCATTGAGTTGAAGATGGTTTACGAGCCTGTAGACCCAGAGAACCGAATTCCCTGAAATGGCGCTGGACTTCTTAGGGGTCAAGTTGTGGCGCTACAGTTCAATGCGCCTGGACGGTGTGGCCACACACCAACACGTACATGACTGTCCGCAAGTCGAAAGTGCTAACCGCCCAAAACAGTTCTCAACTGCGACAGTACTGAAGAAATTTCTTCTGGTTCAATGCCACGGTGGCGCTCTTTATTTGTGAGGGTCCTAAACAAATCCACCCTTAACCATCAACCAAACAACCTGTATTTCTTGTTCTTTGCTGCTCCTACAAGGCGTTCTACCGCATAAATACCCTCAAGCACTAAACCTGAAATCCGCACCCTAACATCTCGCTCCCCATCTGTCCAGATTGCCTCATATGGCGCAGACGGCGGACCCTCGACAGGGCTAGGGATCAGGTCGGAGAGCTAAGGCTCAAGGTTCAGGATCTTAAGGTTTGGGTTTCACGAATTAAGGATGTCGAGCAGAGGTTTTGTCAGATTTAGATGGGGGTGTGGGGGTGTGGAATTTTAGGTTGGTTTACGATTTGGGTATCGGAGTTCGATGGAGTTCGGATGAAGTTTCCTTCTATTTTCCATTATCCCAACATAACCCCTATATACTATGGTAGTATCCATTGTCTTTTCCATTATCCCAATATAACCTCAAGGTAACCCTAATGTTACCGCAATGGGTAGTAGGGACTTGGGGTATGTTTGCAAGCTTCACAGGACCTATGGTTCCCTTCTGAACCATGGATGGGTGGGCAGAATTTTTGCTGGCCAGAAAAAACACAAGAACAGCTGTGTATACGTGCTCATAGCTACCTGCCACTATTATACCAAGCAAAGAACGAATTGGCGGCTGCGCAAACACCAGACAGTCCTTCAAACATGTCTGTATCAGACGAGCATTTCAATTCAACAGGGAAGGAGAAGAATGTGCAGTGAGAAAACACACACCCGGCAGTATAGTACCATTATGCATGAGGAAAAACCTATACAACAAAACATGTTCTACCTTCTTTTCCATTTGACTCTACATCATTTGAGAGTACTGCTCATGAACTGGCCTATGAGTTGTGAGCACTCTAACACCATGAGCCAACGCACACTCCAGTAGATGTTCATCTTCAACTCCGCCAAGCGCAGAAAAGTCGATGGTGTGTGTGTGTGTGTGTGTGTTTGTGTGTGTGTGTGCGTGCGTGCGTGTGTGTGCGTGTGTGTGCGTGTGCGTGTGCTTGTGCGTGTGCGTGTGCGTGCGCGTGCGCGTGCGCGTGGGCGTGGGCGTGGGCGTGTGCGTTTGCGTGTGCGTGCGCGTGCGCGTGCGCGTGCGCGTGCGCGTGCGCGTGTGGGTGTGGGTGTGCGTGTG
>CAJNIZ010003462.1:0-23552 GCA_905231905.1 Symbiodinium pilosum | reverse complement strand
CTTGGATGTGCACTTGCAATTGACACTTTGTTGTTTTGCTTGATCTTAAGAAAGATAACTTAACAGTATTTAACAGTGCAGAAACGACACAATAAGGAGTACAAAGTGAGACTTACCTGGTCGAACGGTGGTTTCCCGACATCTGCGCCTATTGTGAGACGGAAAAAATTGTGTTGCAGTGTGTGAGCTTGGCATGCTGTCCGAGATTCAGTCCTAGTGTACATATTGAGTAAGCCTGACTCGGGTCCACACGAACGACCATGTCCGAGTCGAGAGCGAGATGGTGATCATGTGTCATGAAATGAAAACATGTGTTTTCTTCGCGTTCGCGTCGCCAGCTCCTCGCATCGTTATGAACGATCGTTTCTTCTTCTCGCCTCCTCTTCAAACATGTCTTCTTATTTCGGTGGGCGACAGTATCCTAATATCATTTCACATGGATTGTGGTTAAACCACACATGTGGGGTTTTCCGGTCCAGTAATTGGTATTATCATTATTATGGGCGATGGCGATGATTGCGATGATGGTGATGATGATGATGATGGTGGTGGAAGATGATTGATGATGAATGTGAGCTACACTGCAACATGAGGAACCCGCGAGCAAAAGCAAGCAAATGCCGTTGTTTTTGATCTTGATTTCTCCTGATGTGGCATATCGCCAGCTTTCGCCAAGTTGGTGGGAACCAGGCAGCTGCACAGAGGTTTGCAAAAAACAGGGTCGGACTATAACATACTATGATATTATCATGCTTTTTGGTGCAAGTCCCCCCAAACGGGTGCCCCATTGTTGGGCACCCACATAAAATCGCACTAGTGTGATCAAAACCAAGGGCACCATAAAATAGGGGCTCGCTCTCAACTAAACTGAACCGTTTTAAGCGGCCCTTGGAGGCACCCATTCCAGTGGTAAGGGAAGGGGGAAGTTACGGGGATGAGGCGCATCAGTGTCGCAATCCTCGTAAGGGTCGTCACTTTTGCACCCTCGACGATCCTCGCCTTCTTGTCGCATGTCCAACTGTGTCAAAGGTCACCAGGATGGGACGTTTCGAGGTCGCCATAACTTTGGACCCCTGTTAACGGTCGTGACTTTTGCAAAGGCGTAGCGTGGAGAGGAAAGTAAAGATGAGAGGAGGAGCACAGAAACTAGAGAGGGGAGGAGTAGACTTAAGTGGAGGGGTGGACAGAGAGGAGAGTGTGAAGAGAGAGGAGAGATGAGACAGAGAGGAGAGAGAGAGGAGAGAGAGAGGAGAGAGAGGAGGGAGAGAGGAGGGAGGAGAGAGAGGAGAGAGAGGAGAGAGGAGAGCGGAGAGAGAGGAGACAGAGAAGAATGAAGGGATAAGAATGGAGAGCGAAGAGGAGAGAGAGGAGAGAGGAGGGGCGTGGACAGTGGAAGGCGGAGAGCTGGAAAGGTGACGAGGACTGAAAATAAAAGTAAAGCAGAGGAGATGAGAGGAGAGCAGAGAGAGGAGAAGAGGACATAAGGGCAGAGAAGTTTAGGAAAGACGAGGGTAGAGGAGAGGAGAAGCGTGTACAGGAGCGAAGAAGAGTGGAGAGGAGTAGAGGAGTGGAGAGGAGTGGAGTGGAGAGAAGTGTAGAGGAGTGGAGGTTGACAAGCATCAGCACCAATTGACACTCTTCGTCGAGGCCCCCGCAACAGTCCTCTCCTAGGATTGTTGCAGTAGCCCTCTCTCGCGGAACCCCGGGAAACTTCGTAGGCTTAAGCCTATGCAGCACCATTGTGTTGCCAGAGGTTGCGGTAAACATGCAACTGATGTGAAAGTGCATTAGGCAGTCCCTGATTACATTGCTTGAACTTGTCTAGGCTTAGTGCAAAGTTCCGCCGGTCTGCCGTCACATTTCAAATAGGCATGCCTAGACCCTAACTTGAAGTGCACCGAATAGGTTTCATTTGAAAGCCTCACATGCATGATCAAGTCACTTCAAGCCCAACTGGCCTATCCGGTCTTGTCCTCTTGTGCCAGTAGCTTAAGATGCAACATGCGGAAAACCAAGCAGTGAGAAGAGGAGAAAGGAGGCAATAAGTTTGGTGGTCGACAAGATTGTTGTTAATACTCAAGCGAGAAACTATAGACCATCTATCAAACAGTTCTGTATGGATGCTGAGTTACTGAACCTTAGACACCCACACAGGCACATTCATTGGTACTATTCTGTATCATGCCGACTGCCTGTAAATGTTGCCATGAGCATTGCAACCCTAAACCCTAGCACTGCAACGATGTCCCACAAATCTGGCCTTGAAGGTCTTTTTTCCACATCTCCTTCCAGACATCAGCATCCCAATCATCCCATTCCTCTTTCGCCTTCTTTTGAGGGCCGAGGATCTTGAGGAGATATCTTACGATCTTCACCTGTGGGTCGTGAGTACTGTAGTTCTGAGAACAAAGGCTGTTTGGGACGAGGATGAGTCACTAAACGTTACTAAAACTATCCTGAAACGGGGGCGGATGCCATGCTATTCCTTATTTTGGGCCGTGGGCAACCCTGGTAATCCACCTCTCCCTCGCTACTGGCGGCCATGAGAGGGGTAGTCACGCCGGTCCTGGGCGAAAGAGCTCAGGGCTTTGATGACGTCACCATGAGTTTTTGGCTTAAAGGTTCACGGCTGCGGATGCCGCTGGATTCACCGTATGTCCTGCACATAGTGCACACGGGTATGCAAGCATAACAAAGACCATCCAAGCATCTCGTCCGTTTTCCTGGCCAGCTTTCGCAACTCCGCATCATCAGTTCCTGAATTTTGAAGAAGGCGCTCGAGCAGAACTTTGTTGCCTGGACCGAACTCAACATGCCGAAAGGGTCGAAGGTTGATACTTGGAGGTAACTGGCGTTCCCAATGTGTACGTCACCATATCCAACTCCCCAAAATGTGAGCGCTGATGAACTTTCTCAGCAACCCTTGTCAAGATCGCTAGAAACTCTGAAAATGCAGGATGTGAAGAAAACATCAAGACCTGCTCGCTTTTACTAACCAGAATCTCTCTGACTGAGACCTTGACATATCGGAGTAAACACTAGGAAGACCATGCTCAAAGAAGCAGCACTACAGCTAATAAGGCAGCAGCACAACCGAGATGCACACCGTAAGTGCGTCAGACCTACCTGTCTTGGATGACGAGTTGCAGACGTCTCCGAACCCCGATACCTCAACCTTGCAGACATGCGGCAGGCCTGCTCGTGCTGCGGAATGTATGGTCTCACGAGTGTAATCTTCCTCGCAGAATACATGGCTCTGTCTCCCTAGCAACAGTAATCCTGCTAGAGTGTCAGCTCCTTTAAGAAGCCTGGTGAAAATCTGCTTGCGCGGGCGGCGCGCAGTTTTACTGCTTTTCGGAAATTACGCACAAATCCTGAAGTCCAAACCTCCTTCTGCACCCAAAGTAGAAGGCCGATGTCCTGTCTCGGATCCATTCCCTTCAATCGCCATTTTTGCCGCTCCTGTATCCACTTCTGCAAGTCCTGCTCAGAGCACTGCGGTTCCAAACACACCGGCAAGAAGTCTTTTCAGGGTCCTGCACGCAACGCTTGGGCTGTCAAGCTCCAGAACACTTGTGCAATTGCTGAGGGCCTCGAGCATAGACCTACTTCAGTCATTTCCTATCCAGCCCGTTCATCCCTTTGTTCGTCCGCCACCGTTGTATTCTGCACTTATTCTCTTAAGCTTAGTTCCTTGCCTACCTAGCAGTTTCAGAAGCATTGCAATATCGCTTCATGACACAGCCTGGCGCAGCCATGTGTGTACGCTAGCCATCCTTTTGCAGCTTCCACGGATGGATCAAGGACGTTCTGTTGCCATGAGAGAGGGCCATTCCACTTTTTGGCCAACAACCCTGAACAGTAAACTTTGGGCAAAACGATTGTTTTGTCGCTGACATCTCAAACACATCGGTGGTTGTCTGAATTGCAGGTGCAGGCAGAGGCTGCACAAGAAAATTCGGGAGGAGGGCGAGCCCGCTGGGCAAGGTGAAAGGAACCACGAGTCGTGTACTACTGTTCCTTTGGAGAGACATTTGTTAAGATGTGACAACACAAATGCCTAGACTACATACAGCATATGTTTTCTGAGTTCTGCAGGGATATCATGAAGGTCTGTTTTTTTACCAGTAGCCAGGGGCTCGAGACTGACGAATGGTCCTGATCATCCATGCAAGGTGAGGCATCTCCTAAATTTTGTAACGGCTGCCATGAATGATGATCGGCCCGACCGGCTTCTGTCTTCTGCAAGATGGCCTGATAGAAACACTACCTGGTTTGGCAAACATGGACCCTTCCGTCAACCAAATTGACGTCACAGGTTGGCTGGCGGTCAGATTGTCGGCTCTGAAAATAGGAAAGCGTATATATTCAAACGGCCGAAAGGCCATCACAAACATTGGGCTGGCCAAGGCAGTAACATCCTTTGCGTTGTACTTTTCGATTTTGCATTGGACCTGACATTCCCCCTCTATCGCCTCTGCAAACACAGCAATTGCTAACGTGCTTGCAACAAAAAACGGCCGACTTCTCGGCCTCGCTAATTGACGTCTTCAACTCCTCGATCTCTCTCTGCTCGGGTTTGCTCAGCTGCGGAATCTTCAAGAGCTTTGTGCAGACCAGGCTCAACGGCGACCTCGATAAGGTTTGCGGTTTGGTGCTGTAATAGTTGCTCACAGCAGCTCATCGCAGGGTATTGGCGATTATGTCTGTTCAGAAAGCAGATGAAAACATTGGTTTCCGTCCTCTGATGTTGTTGCTTATCCTTCCGGAAGGGGTGGCACATTTATGAGTATGAAGCCTCACAGTAAAATCAAAAGCCAACATAGGCCTTGATTCACTTGAAACAAGGCAGAATGACATCCAGCCTGTTCTCTTTGTCGTTAAAGTGCTGATGGTCTTCGTACCGTTTGTAAGCTTCGAAGAGCTCCTTCAAGGTCTCTCTCAGCCCATACATGGACGCATAGTGGAACACAGTGCGCTTGTTGTTCCGATGATTGCACATCTCAGTCAAGACAGCCTGCTTCTGCCAAGTCGACAGCTCATCGATGAAAAAACTCTTCATCTGTTCATCCAGCTCTTTGATCATATTCAACAGGTTTGAGCCATGGTCCGCCGAATTCTCAGAAAATTGAGGAATACTGTGGTATTCCAAATGTTCCTCCAAACCATGCGAAGCAGGGCAAGTGTCAGGAGCTCCAATGCGATCTTGCACACTGTGAGGAAGCAAAGATGGCGCATTCAAAGTGGTTTCCACGTTAGCATGGCTATCACAATGCATTGGGACAATCCCCGCAGCGCTCGCTTCACCTGGGAACTTGGCTTCGGGATGCACACAGCTCTTCATCTTTTTTGCCGCCTCCTCGCACAGGAAGCAGAAGTGGGGCACCAGAAGGTCTGCTACAAAGTCACAATCTCGATTCATCCTGAGGGTCAGGTTCTTCAAAATTCAGGACACAAAAGTCCAGGTGATAAGTCACCATTCAGCCCTCTTAGGCATCATGTTAATGGGAGGCCCGATAAAATGCACAAAATCTTCAACCCAAGAACGAGGCCTAGGAGATACGATTGGTTCCGATACAGGCTCCCAGCCAGGCCTGGGATCCTAGGGCTGTGTGTGGCATGGCTATGATGCCAGACTCCAAGGAAATCTGCTGTTCTGCCGAGCAGCAACTCAAGCGGCGTCTTGCCGGGATTGTGGCCCAAATTGCAATACTCTGAGATCCTGGGCAGGTCTAAGCAACTTCTGATAAACTCACCACACGAACAGCTTCCACAAAGACCCAATCTCAAGACAATAGCAGAACAGATGCACAAACCTTACGTAAGGGGACTTGACGCCAGTGCGAACATGCCAAGGATCTGGGCAAGCCTGCGGCAACTTCGGTTTTCAAACTTTGCTGCGTAGTACAGGAGCGACTCAGTGAGATTGCCGTCGATGGAATGCCATTTTTCTGACATCTTTGCAGGAATGTCTGCTATCGTGGTCAGGGCCTGGCTGGAAGTATCTGTGCGATACTTCAATACCATTGCAACTGAGAGTCGGCAATGCTCCTGACACTTGAACAAGATCCTGAAATACCTGGCATGCACTTCAGGAAACTCGTGCGACTGCAGGATCAAATTGGAGTCGCGTGGCTGCGGTTCCAGTGTAAATACTGTAGTAGCTTCGGTAGCCGTAGATACAGGCACCCAATGAGAGTTGTTTTTGGAGCTGTGGATCTCAAGCTTTAATTCCGCTCCGTCAGCAGTGCCCTCAGAATCTGATGTACATTCGCAAGCGATGCCTGCAACCCGACGCACGAAGTGCAGGTCAATCTTCAACTCCAAGTATTCATTGGGCTTGACGTCGCAAGGCGAGCCCCCCAAAATCCCAGTGTCATTGTCTACTTTCGGATCCGCATTGATGCCAATGCACAGTGTCTGAATGACATTCTGCTGGGGGATCTTCTGGCACCAGCCAAGAATCATGTTGCCCTGGCGTAGCACACAAGATTGAGGTTGCTCTAGCTTAAATTGCATGGGGAGAAGTGGACGGAGCCACTGCGTGTTGAAATTACTTGGCCTTCAAAGTGGTCGAACCAAAGCGCCGCAACAGCTTGTCCAGCTCTGCACGGTCCACGTGCTCCTACGGAAGCTTCTGGAAGGGTCCCTGCTTAAAGGACCTGGTACTTACGAGACTTAGTAGAAAAGCGAGCAGAGTCAAGCAAGCCCAAGCTCCAGCCGACCGTCATGCTTTCAGGCTTGCCCTAAGACTGATTTTCCTTCTCAAAGCAAGCCAAAACATCTTGGCGGTACACAGCGACGTTCCGCTGGATGGCTGCTCGTGGCTCGTCTACCTCATGCAGGCAAGGCCGCACGTGCTCCAAACCTTTTTTGCATGAAAGGGTTATGCTGCTTCTGGATGGATTATACAAGCATGCAAGGTGTGCGCTGCCAAACGGGCACATCATGAACTAGTGTGTAAGGAAGAGGGCGACGCATACACAATCTCTTGGGGGTAGTTCAACTGCAATAGTTGCTTAATAGATCAAGGCGACTGCCCAGTGAATAGCAACCACGGGACCCTTGAATCAAAATGTTTCCCTCAGACTATGAAGAGTATGGCACACAAAAGGAGGAGACCTTAGACGTGATGTCACCATCGGACTAGAAACCCTGTTCCTGCATAATACTCTCTCAAAGGACCTCAATCTCTTAAAACAAGCTACCCACGTAATATGTGTTCAACCTTGAAATTCGCGCATGAGGCATTACAAGCGAGAAATGCAAATGAGTGCAACCTGCTTCCTCTCGTGAAGTGATACCAACAGTTTGGGTGCCTCAATCCACTTGACGTGCTCCACAGGGCAGAAGGATTTCAACAGTTGGGCCTCCTTCATATCCACAGCCAGTAATCCTGACTTTGATGCACACAAAGTGTACAGACACAAAAACGAAGTGGTGTCGCCTCCCTGTGGCATGTGCTAGTACATGTCCAAGTGTGCCCCATTGTCCAAGTGTGCACCATAAACAGACTTGGACGCCATCCTAGCACGACACCATTTGCATATTCTCGAGGCTTCATACGCTGAAAGCCCTGCCAGCAGCAAAGGCTCGAAGAAAAGACATACCAAAAGGACTCTGTGTGGGACGAGGCTCCCAATAAGCACAGCATCATCTGTGGATCATGTGCGCAATTTTCTGGCCCACCTTTCCAGAAGCTCTGGGGGTCAGGGCTTTCAAGACGTGACATTCCGGATGCACGCAATGAGAAAAACATGGTAAGAGTTGAAGCACAGTGTTCGTTGGAGATTTCCGCGACCAATCCTAATCCCTGCAGCTAGCATTTCGTGGCATGAGGGATCATGATGGCACAAGCTTTGCAACCATGCCTTGACAGCAGTACTCGCGCACTGTCTCCCATAGGTCCTCATGCGGTGCTCGGGGAGCCGTGCTCGCAGCATCACGAACAGATCTGGGACTGTCGGTTCGAACCACGCCATGCCCTTCTCCGGCTCGAGGTGCTTTGAAAGAAGCGATTGATACCTCGAGAGATCATCGACGAATTCATGAGCACAAGCCCACATACTGAATTTGTGAGAATGCCACTGCACTGCACCTGAATACAATATCTGCTGCCCGCATTGCGTTTTTTAACTCTCTCTGTCTATCTCTCTTCTTTCTTCTTCTGCAGGCCGCATGCGCTCCCGCAAGGAGGAGCATCAGGGCTTCGCCCAGTGGCCCCCCGGGGACAGTGGAAAAAGTTGGTGTCCCTCCTGCCTTCGTGGTGTAGTTTTATGGAAATACGGTCAACCCTTCCTAGGCTACTACGGAATTTCCCGCATAGGCATCCGAATTGGGGAGTATGTGAGTGATACGGATGTCATTCCTTGTAAGCTGGTCAGGGGAGGATGCGAAAATGCTTACAAATGGGTTCTGCCTCTCTGTTTTCGGAGTACATCAAAAGGCACTCCAACAACTGACCATATAGTACACAGCTTTCCATCATGCACTTTGGGCATAGTGCTAAACGTCCTCATGGACATCCCTGTTTCTAACACTGTTCTTCTTACAATTCCAATGCTCGCCACAGTGCGGTAAGGTTACACCTACCAACCTCTCCAACATATTTTGACACTGAACGGCTGCAGTGGGATTTGCAAAATGATACAAGCCTTCCAGAGTCGGGCCCTTGCGCAAAACAAAGCAAAAAGCCTATCTAGCCACAGGACGATCTAGACTCCTCTATCTCCCCTACTGCCCAGCTTCTCTGGCTGAACCGTGTCTACATGGCACGCTGCCCTTTGGTGACGACGACCACACAATTAACTGCTGAACACTTTGGGCCCGCCATCCCCGTTCACGGAACATGTCTGGTCTGCTCTTTTCCTTTTCCTCTTTCGAAGACTTTTTTATGGCCCGGTGGCCTCTCATGTGGGTTCAGCGCTTCGCCATTATGAACATCCCTGCCGTTTTGAATTTGGGGTCCTTTGTACCATCATCTCTTCTTCTTTGGGCTCTGCGCACAATCATGTCTCTCACTTTCTTTCTTTGTTTGTTTCTTTCTTTCTTTCTTTCATGGGGGCTATTAGGTAGCATTTTGTTTTGCTTTGGCTTTGGCATAGGGGGAAGATGAGAGTTCCCATCGGCCAGGTGGCCCTCCTGCGTCGTGGTGCAAGTTTTGTGTCGGTGTGAGACTGCGCCGTTCGATTCCACATACAAAACGTACTCGCCGGGGACAGCAAACAAACCAACAAACCAAGTAATTGCAAAGTAAGATTTAGGATTTTGGCTTTGTGGCCAAGTTCGGCACTGATTGATGCACACTACGTGTTTGCGGTTCTGTCACAGTACACAAACGAGAAAGAGATGCCCACACCGAGAGATTGGTACTAGCAGACTGCGACTCAGAGTCTAGTATTAACAATCCAGCGGTTGTGCAAAATCATCTGCAAGCCGTTTCGCTGCAGTCTATTTTACACATCAAGTTGGGGTAGCACTCTCTTTCTTCTTTCCTTTCCTGAAGGCTACGGGAAGGCCCTGGGGCCCCCTGGACTTCAACGCCCAGTCCCTGTTGGGCTGACCTGTCCAAACACACCCCTCTACGCTTCACAGGCATTTCCTCCACCAGAAACATATGGTTGTGACGTGAAACATCGTGGTGATTTTGCCGTGGGAGGACTGTGAAAGTAGTAAGGGCATATTGGGCCTGGCCTAGAAGGTAGCACTCTCTTTCTCTCTCTCTGTCTCTCTCTCTCTGTCTCTTTCTTTCTTGGTACACTTCTCTCTTCTTCTTCTACAGGCTATGCGACACCCGAAGGTGTCGCGGAGGCGGACCTCCAGCCCCACGGTCACAGGTCGTTAGCTGGGATGAGTGCTGCGTACGTTGGATCGTAGAACATATCCCACCCCATCTTCTTCTACCCCCCTATTCCAACCTCTATCCAGTACGCATCTCTTTCCCGGGAAAATAGTCTGGTAGCGAGCCGAGGAAAGGTTGGTACATGATGATCTGTTCCCTTTTCCCTACCAAATCCTACGATCTCCATGTACCCCTTGCATCTCACTGCTCTGGAGAATTGTGCTTCTGTCCCCAAATGGTTGGACATCTCCTTTGTACATAACTCCAACATCGCCGCTTGTTGTACATTTTGGGCGTTCAATGCCTCGAATTTTCTACCTTTTTACTTCTTCCCTACTCCCGTCTCCTAATTGGTGCGTGCTGAGATTTCCTGCATCAATTGTGCGTTGCCGTCTTCGGCCTCTAATTTCCCGCAACCTGCAACAGCGACTTCCCTAATCCCAAGCCCTGGCTCAAAACCCAACTCCCCACTTCCCTGTCTCTGTTGCAGGCTCGCGAATTGGCATGGTCACGGTTGGTTGTCTCAGTAGGCCACTCTCCCTCCGGCTATTGCGCCGGGATCATGGCAGCATGCCGAATTCCCTTTTCTCACATACATCCCTGTCACTGTGTTGCACGGTATCTCCATCAGTCAATTGAAAACATGTTGTTCGTTGTCCATAACGGTCTCGGTTTGCATCGCTTTTCTTACCTGTAGCGGTTGACTCCTCCATATGTTGTCTCTGGCGTTGTCTCTTGCAAAGACGCTTTCAGAACTTCCTGGAATCCCCATTCCGTCAGCTGGCTCGCTACACTTCTCTTCTTCTTCTTCTTCTACGGGCTTTACGACACCCGAAGGTGCCGTGAGGGCGTACCCCCAGCCCCGTTGTCCAGGTTCCAGGCAGGGATGAGTGATATGAACATTGGATCATGGAACAGGCTTATAACCCCATCATTCATATTTTACTCCAATTCTCCATCCAATGAACATCTCTTTCCCGGGAAAATCGTCTGACACGTTGAGCCGAGGAAAGGTTGGTACATGGTGATTTTCCCAAACTCACTTTGCTCATTCTCTTGGATCACCATGTACCCCTTGCATCTCACTGCTCTGGAAAACTTTCATGCTCCCAAATGGGGTTCGGCTAACCTTTGTACATATTTCCAACATCTCTACTTCTTGCACCTCAGCTCACTTCTCTCTCTCTCTCTCTCTCTCTCTCTCTGTGTCTGTGCGTGCATTAACCTGAAACCGAACGCCTATCTTGCCAGCTAGTGCTGTTTCGGGTTGTCTGGGGTGTCTGGACCGAGATCACCGGGTGTAATTCATAGTATTAGGGTTGGACCGTGCAAAGACGTCAACCAGCTTTAGCGAATGCGTTGAGATACAACCGCAGACATTGACAAGATGAATGGAGGGCTCAGCAGCCAAAACAGCCACCAAAAGAATGAGGGACCTTGCTCCAAATGCTAGAATGGCCCTGATCGCTTCTCATAAATAACTGCCAGAGTAACCTTCTGGTTCGGTGAAGTCGGCACAGCTGCCTCACCGTCGCCATCACTGGAGTTATTGTCATCACCGTGCAGCTGGTCCTCATCGAGAAATGTCTTGGGATAAACCCATAAATCAAGAATCAGGCTCTTTGCAAGTCCAGAGGACAAAACGCGACGTACGAAGCTAGCGCCACCAGCATTTGGCGTGTTCTTTGCAGCATCACGGATACGAAGAGCGACTCCCGAACAACGTGGCAATATGTGGAAAGTCCAGCAAAAAAAAGAGAAAACCTTCAGCTGCGTATATGGTTGTGCGGACTTGCCCTTACCATCATGATTTCCAAGGCCTGCCTGCTGGACCTAGAATGTTTGCAACCTGGTGGGTAGAAATCTACCAAGCGCACCGACCCTGTCCAGTCTCGGTAGATTTGTGGTTGCCATCTTCATCTAGCCTGTTTGAGCTGCGTGCCCCCCTCCGGCTTACCTCGATGGGCCTGCTTCATGAGATGACCGGTTCTGCGAGGTCCATTCCTTCAATATCATTCTGTTTGCCTTGCTGCTGACCGAGCAGGAATATGCAGCGGCGTGTCCCAAGTCTCCCTCTTTTCTGACACAAAGTGCAGACCCTTATTTGGAGCACCTTGCTTGGATTCATCGAGCTGCCACGCTAAGACTTGTGCACATCATTAATGTCAAAATGCTGCCACTGCCGCTTGACCATGCAAGACTCAGATGCCACAAAAAAGTAGTATTTCACTGAACTTAGTTTTTTGTAGGGCCCCTGCCAGAACAAGCCAAGAAAAGCCGATGCAACTTGTGCGACATCAAAGGGTGCATGTTTTTCGGGGCACCTAAATCCTGAGCCCTTTCCATCTGCCCAACCCTTCTCCTGATAGTACCCACCGCGGAAAGAAGTCCTGCTGTATCTGTCTCTTACACTTGCAGTTGACCAATGCGCAAGCCAACGATGCTTTACTACACGTCGTGAGCCCCCACAGCCTGGAACGGCCACCTATATTGGCATTTAGGGTTCAAGCTCTTGGCCGTGCCAAGGCAAGCAATGATTTCCAAAGATCAATCCATCCCCGCTGCACCTTGTCTTGGTGGGCTTCGGTTTTCGCATGGAGGGCCTCACAAAGCACAAAGACCTTACGGTATTCAAAGGAGGGCAGGGTCAAAAACCCTTCTAGCCCAGGCAGCAAATGGGCAGCAAGCAAAGCCCAAAAGAGCAGAAAATGTGAACAACCTCACTGTGGACTTCCGATTTTGGGCTCTGGCTACCGCGAGGGGCGTTAGGATTGATAAATGTGAATATGCCTGCACGCAAAATATCTAAAATATGTTTTAGTTGCCATAGCTAGAAGCTTGCTTCCAATGGTCTTCAAACCAGGTTTTGCAAACAATGGTCCGCTCGATGAAAGCATGCATTAGGATAAGGTACGAACCACACTTGCATATGTATGATATGTATGCAGTTCATAATGCCCTAGGTTACACAGCACGCAGCTTTCGTCAAAACATAAATCAAGCGAGTAGAAGCACACCTTTCCAAGCCATACAACGCTCTCCAACCCCGCACGGAGCATCACAAATACTTCCCTTAAACGACCTTCTAGACCCACGATGATTACCAAGTCAACCAGCCATCGTCAGTGTCGCGGACGTGCCTGAGAAGTGATGCCTTGCGCTATGTAGTGGATCAGCGTAAACCCACTCCTGAGGGGATTCGAAACAAAACATTAGAAGCGCACGAAGCTAGAAAGCACATCGTGTGCTGAAGGTGCATGCTTTGTCCCGCCTGTAGGAAGCTCTAAACACCAGCACTTGCACAATTTAACGGAAACACGCACGGTGATTTGGTCCAGCATTCTAACTGAGAGCGAAACTTACGATGTTACAATTGCACCTGCAAATTGGATGGAACATTGTTTTCCCAACCTGCCATAGCCAAAGCAGCTTTAAACCCAAAGTCTCCATCAAAGTAGGTGGAAGATACCAGGGTTGGAACGGGTTGGCATCCACATTCAATCAATCTTCGAATCAGGCTGGACAAACATGGTCGTGCAGTACCGGCCCCGGGAAGGAAGGTCGAAAAGAAAGCGAAAATCCTCGGCAGATCATGCCAATTTGCAAGGCAGAATTGCTTCACCCCCTATAAAGGGGAAAAAAAAAGAGCCGATTCATGTGTCCATTGGCTGTCTTCAATTTTGTGTACTAGACGTAACATGTAAGGTGCGGCCGTGTTGGGCGGAGGTGAACACCGACATGTTACAAGCATTCTGTTACGTGGCAGTGCTGCAAGGAACCGCCTGTTACGAGCTGCAAGCTACTCTAGAATTATTGAGTTAATCGGCAACACAAGTCATAAGAAACAGCCTTCCGACCATATGTACCCTTGAATGCTGCTCTATCAGCTGGCTCATGGGATTCAGAAAATCCCATACCAAATCCGAATGTCTATTCTACATTAACTCAACAGTCTGAGAACACACCGAGAACACCCCTAGACAATCCGGAGGTCTGGGCCAAATATAAGGCCACAAGATCTAGAAATTGACATCAAGGAGACCGTGGATTGCTGCCACCGAACTTAGAAACGTTACGACTTAGGTGGTCCCCTGTCACCTTTTGTTGGGAACTAGGGCATGTGTCAGGACAATGTCGGACTAGCGACACACATGTCGGAAATCGAGGAAGCTCGTGTCAGGAACTATGAAGACTTGCGATACCCTACCCTGACCCACCCCACCCTGAACCCAGCCCGCGTTACGTACCCAAACCCCAGCTTCTGAGTCCAAAGCCTCGTTAGCATGAGACAATGTGATACCGGTGGGGTAGGGCAGGCAAAGCAGGGAAGTGCAGGCTAGGGCAGGTCAGGGAATAGGGTAGGGTTGGGATGAGGAACGAAGGGGGTAGCAGGGAAAGGGTTGCAGGTAGGGTAGGGATAAAGAGTGTGGTGCAGGGTGGGGTAAGGTCAGCAAGGTAAGGTAGGTATAGCATGGAAAGAGTGGTGTGTGGGGCTATGAGGGCGTGGTCTGCTGCATTTGTGCTTTGATGGAATGCTGCTCGCCTCAGGTGGAATATTTCCCTAGCTGCGGCCCATGATTTCTGACATATTCCCTCATAATTCCTGATGTGTGCAGCTCATTTCCTGACTCGTGCCAAGCATCTTCCTGACACTGGCTACCTGACATTTGGTCATGGCTCCTGAATCTGTCAGAACCCTGAGACATAAGCGTCTCGGTCGCCCAAATCCATGCTGTCAGACTCCTGTATGGGGGATAATTGTGCACTAAAAATCTCCTCAGCATTAGGCATTGCACTTCAACATTGCAGACAGACCAAAGCGTAACCAATTAAGATGAAGGCCTGGATACTTTGTGTCGCCTTGGAGAAAAACTTCGGCTAAACACGCACAAGCTCCCAGCGCATCGTCCTGCTTGTTGCACAGCAACCAAGCCAGACACACGCTGGCATTTGAAAGCGAGATAAGTCACAACCCTAAGCTCTAAATCTTACCTGTGAAGTGCCGATCTGTTCAGGCCAGCACGCTGCAGCCAGACCAAACTCGCCAATGATGTGCAACACTGTTTTGGATTGCACCTTTCCTCGCAGGACACATTATGGCACATACAGGGGAACCAACTGCTGGTCATCACTAGTCTGCTTTTCTGACACTCCCAGCAGGCAAGCAGGTGCTTAACACGCACAGCAGAACTCCGAAATCAAAAAACTACTCCCCAACATTCTTGGAGACGTCTGACCCATGGCCACAACTTGAGGGCCCGCAACACATGTTTGAGGTGTCTGTAGTCGTAGAGAGGTCATTAATTTTGGCGAAGAGAAACCAGGGCCAGTCCTCCATAGCGAATATGATGGGTCTCCTTAAGCACATCCTCCATCAACCGGTACACATGCTCCTCGGATTCCACAAAAACTCTGCCCAATTGCCGTGCGATGTCGAACAAGATGCTGCTCCTCAACTGCTGTGGAAACCTAGCAACACAAGTGAAGAATACAGCCTTTTGGAAATACATTAACCATTCAACCAAAGTCTTTCTCGCAGCGGTCTCGGTTCTGAGCCCCGCGAGACCGACGAGAACGCTGAACAGCATGATGCACAAAATCCTCGAAAAGAAGAAGCTCGATGACGGCCTCCCTTCATTGTGGACACATGCGCAAAAATACAAATCAAGCGACCGTAAAGAAACTTAAAGGCCAGAAACGGAGGGATGCTTGCACCTTTTGGTGGCATCACGACAACACCAACCAAACTTTCTTTCTCATGACCGACAGCTACTGCATCTCAGGAATTGCTGAAAGCGTTTTCAAGACACCACCGAGCATCTGCTCAGAGAAGCCAAAGGCCTCTTCGGCAACGCTGCTTGCATTATCATCAAGTCCATGTTCATGAGGTTGTTTCGGCATCAACGCATAACGCAAGGGGGACTGCAAGAGCTCATGACTATAGCGAGCACTGCCCGGGAAGTCAACAAGTACCTGCATCTGCGCAACCAATTTTACCAGGAAGTCGTGGTTGCATTTCATTGCGGCTTTGGCTGCAATATGGAACAAAGTCTCCGTTTTCTGATTCCTCCTGTCTTCGCTGGCAGATTGGCTGCGTCCAGCCTGATACTTTTTCGGAACAAAGCTGAGAAAGTCGGGAATCAAATTCTGAGGAGGCATCTCGACGCAACGAACCATAGTCTCAACCCATTTTTTTGCGCTGTCGGCCGTGAATTCTACGTCAGTTCTGGGACATCTCGAGAAGGCTTTGATTTGGCCTTCCAAGTACTCGACCAAGTCCTCTGGCTGACAGGGTATGACAGGGTGCCACATGTCAGGCGCTTGCAAAACTCCAAATCCTCATAACCTAAACTCTCTTGCCCCAGTCCCCTCCAGCCTTTATCGGATCTGGGAAATCAACTTCCAGAGCCGTTCGCAACAGTGTGTAGAAAAGAGTTCGCTTTGTCTGGCCCACCCTTGTTCTCTCCTTAACTTTCATGAGAAAGTACAGCGTCATGCATGATTACTATCGCAATCCCAATTCCCTTCGGTAAAAGCAGACCATTTCAACGGCCTTTTGCGATATCGCCAAAAATTGTGCCAATAAGCAGCCTTGCATCTTGGCTTCCATCATGCATCAATAGCTTGCGGATGGGTGTGCAGCCTACATCTGCTGGCACGGCTGGCACGGCGGGCACGGCTTTGGAGCGCCTGCTTGTCGTGTGTAAGGCTCCCTCGTCCTGCCCTGGCACCTTGCAGAACACCACGCATCAATGGCTCGATTGCCACACCCTACTTTCAGATTGAAAATGTGCCTTCCGAACCCTACTCATTTCAGGACCCACCGTCTCTGTCAACTAGCCCTTCGTGAGTCGCTTGCAATTCTGAAACGGAAGACCTGCGGGTGCTCGTGCTTTTGTCAGGCTGACTGATACGCACCCGGGCAAAGAGAAAAGGAAGAGAGGTGGGGCTTGGAAACCGCGCGCTTGAGATTCTTGAAAGATGTAGAGTTCAAGCCGTGCGAACATTAGATTTGGAGGTTCCATTTTCAGGATACGAAATGTGTGGTTGCACAAGTTCAAGTGTAGGGTCTCTGCTGCAGCAGACATTCATCCTTCTGCTCAAGCTCCGTCGTCCATCCATCCATCCATCCATCCTTCCTTCCATCCATCCATCCTTCCATCCTTTTTCTTTGCAGCCTGGGGCAGTGCCTCACTACACAACTGTTCCGCTGTCAGCCAAACAGCTCACACTTTTGTTGTTCCCAACAGGAACTTGCACAAGGATAATGTCTTGATAATGTGTTTGCAGTATGTGCCCAGCCTTTGGCTCAAGGGGAGCGGATTGCTGTGCAGTGTATCCCCTGTTTACCAATGGATGGCTTGGGCCAGCAAAGACCCATCCAATGAGCCGTGTAAACGTACCTGCAGAAATTGTCGGCAAGGGCACTCTCGAGTGCAGCTTGTGACCTGGATGTGTTTTCCCATTCTTGCGATGTTTCATGCCAATCGTTTTCCCATACATGGTGCCTGGACATATTGCTACAGCATGGTGCTACGACTTTACATGACTTGGAGCAGCTGCTTCGGCGCAGACACTTTTATATCCACATGACAGCATATGTGACAGGTCTGTCCGCGTCAGTCCTGTGCACTGCCATTCTACTCGACAGGAAATCGCTGCGACGGTTCTAGTCCTATCACTATATTACTATTACCACCAGGCTATGGCTAAGGATCGACAGGTTCGTTGATTCGTGCCAATAAGAGTGACCCTCTTTTTCCGCGTGTCGCCGCTTCAGTGCCCTGGAAACTTTCGACTGTGAAAAGCAAAGACGCGCATGGTAGCTTCTTGATCGCGGTGCACCCCACACAAAACAACATGAAATCGAAATCTTCAAGTCTGACGATACTCCTGCCTTGGGATCCTTGGGCTCGGGATAATCGACTTTCTGGCAAATGAGCCAATACACCACTTGCTCTGAGAGGTAAAGGCCATCCCACATCCCGCAGGCCAGTTGCAAAATGTGGTGTTTTTGCGGGGAAGTCTTCGACTTAGTTTCGTTTTGGACCACGAAGCTGCCCCAGGCAGCAATCTCTCGGCACTCTGCATGTGCCTCAGTTCCAAAGCAGCATTGACCTTGAACAGCTGCCAGTCCTGCAGCATGTTGCA
This sequence comes from Symbiodinium pilosum, assembly GCA_905231905.1. Lineage (NCBI taxonomy): Eukaryota > Dinophyceae > Suessiales > Symbiodiniaceae > Symbiodinium > Symbiodinium pilosum. The sequence goes on along the minus strand of CAJNIZ010003462.1, from coordinate 5,560 downwards.
TTGCTTTACTGCCCTTTGGCTGCCTCATCATGCGGAGAGCCAGGGCATCCAAACTCTCGCGGATCATAGTGAAGAAATCTGTCCGAAGCTCTTGCGTGAAGGATGGCCTTGTGAATTTGTCAAGGTAGTCTCTCAACTCCTGCACTTGCAGGAAGAGGAACTGGAAAGTCTGCAACTGTCCATGCAAGATGGCACATCCCAACGGGTACTTCGCAGCCTTGGCTTCCAGTTCAAGCTCCTTCTTTGGAGCAGCAGTCTGCCGACAGGTCAAGCACAGCAATTTCAGCTTGTGGTGCATCTCAAGCTCTGCGAGGTCGTCTGGCGAGAAAGCATAGGCGTGGTATGCCTGCACCATGTAGAGACATTTTACAAATCTCAAGCATTCAACTGTGATTGGAAAATCTGCACCTGGTCTCGCGTTCATGGTTAGAGGTTGATTACACGAGTATGTCAAATCAGCAACAACAATGGAAGCGTATTCTGTCCGCGGATAAGGAGAACGCTCACAAACCGAAGACACCAGAACCTTGGAGCAGGAGGATTCGGTAGCTGATTTGTGTCGGGACAGGAAGAACAAGCCATGGGCATCCATATCAACACCATACGAGCCAACAAGCCTGGGACCCTTTTGCTACAATACGCGTCCTGAAAGCAGCTGGCTCCAAAAGTGGAGATTGGATTTGAAGGCTTCGAATTTAGGTAGGAGTAGCGCCTTGTACAATTTCTCGGTGTCAAACAATTGCTCCAGCACACTCATCTGCCCAAAATGTGCCAAGAGGTGGATCACGCTGTGATTCGAGCTGTCCTGCCTCTTCCTGATGTTATGATGTTAAAGAGCCCATGATCAGGGTTTACTTCTTCATAAGCAGCAGCTAGAAGCCGTGCATGGTAGGCAGCACAAACAAAAATCGAAAAATATAGTGCTACTTACTCAAAAACCTGCAAGCGTCTCACAAGTCACTTTGGCAAAGTCCTTCTGAAAGATGAACTCTAGCGAGGCCTGACAGGGTCACCGGACGATCATCAAAACTAGAGTGGCTCGCGCACACAAATCCTTCATTAATGGGACATCCTTTGTGAGAAAGTACACCTTTCACCTTTCGAAAGACTACAAAAACGTCCCTCTAAGTTCCAAAGCAGTTCAACCTACAAGCCGCGCACAGAACCCTACAACCAAACAGCTCGTAAACAAAAAATTCTCAAGATCAAACTCTGCACCCTTCGCCAACCTTCTTCTTCTTCTTTACCGTCACTAACGCTTTGAGATCCTGTCAGACAGCTTGAGACGTCGTCCTACGATTTGAGGGTCTGGGTCTAAGGCTCAAAAGGGAATGAAGATGCGCATCGCGCGGCTGCCAGAACAGCAAAATCAACAGTCTGCCTCCACTCTCTTGCTGCAATTCTCTCCAAATGCCATCACCAAGCTACTCAAAAGGCACGCCATTTCAAGGTTTACTGTCCGACAGGTTTGCCGTCCGAGCTTTTCAGGGAAGTTTGCGGGAAACTTGTTCACCCACCGACTTGCGTGTGACAGGCAGCCTTTTGGAAGTTCAGGGATGGTTGCATGTGACCACTCGAGGCCAACAGCCAAATCCATCCTAGACCCCTGCACTTTTCACTTTCTGAATGGTCAGCCCAGCAGTTTGTGACCTAGGTATGCCCCGCTAGAAAAAAAACAACAGAACCTACATACAGTGGCTTATTTGCAGGATCTCAGGTTCGAGGTTCAGGAAAATTTGTCGAGGAATCGACATTCCTGAAGCAGGACCATCTCCACATGTCGAAGCTTCTGCTCGTTGGCCACGCTCGTTTGCGCTAGCTTCATCGAACCTGGGGGTTTGCCCGTGCAGGAGGAGGACTTCGGCGAGTATAGGTACTGGGAGCCCGAACAAATGGATAGGCACCTCTCCACAAGCAAGAAAAAACAGCAATTGTCAAACACCATCAAAGAGGTAAGGCTCATGTTCAGCAACCCCAGATATCAAATCGAACATCCAACTTGAGCTCACACTCAAAGACCTAAACCAGCAGCTGGAGACCAACTGTTACACAATGAACCCTACACATCAAATTCCTGCATGCGCCGAACAAAGTCATGCTGACTCGTTGATGAAAATTGTCATCCTCACACTCGATTCGTGGAAATGTACGATATAAGATGAATATGAACACACTGGTTCTCAAGGCTTGAACCCGTCCCAGACTTTGCAGTCTGCGGCTCTTTCGATGCAGAACCGACGACACGTCTCGAACAGCAGGGCATTCTTGAAGCGATGAAGCTCGGACTTGTCAGGAATGCTGGCCTGCAGTCTAGAAGGCTGTACTGAGCACCAGTTGAAATTACATGGCCAAAGCTGCTTACGAATCGCAAGATTCTAGGTTTTACATGCTCTCACAGGCTCAGAGCATACTGAAACCTCATAGGAGGCACGCACCCGAATGCCATTACACACTGCAACGTGTGCTTCATGCCCTCCCTCGACCTGCAAACCCCCCTCCCCCCCCACCCCCCTCCTTTAACCCCGATTCTGGAGCGCCTCCGGGGCCCATGTGACACTCGCAAACGCAGACAAGCGCTTGCATCCTCTTCCGACACTGACGAATGCTAAAACAACGCGCTCACCCAAACCCCCATGCTCTCAAAACACAAGCCCTCTGCAGCACTTTTGAGAAAGCATGTGGAAGTCCCGGTTTTATCTTTGTCGTTGACGGCGAAACTGGAGAAGAGGGCCACGAAAGCATGAAGCAGCAGCGCAAGGCAGAGAGAAGGAGCCATGCAATTACAGGGCTGAGGTGTTGAACAACAACTTTCGACTAAAATGCAACCGCAGCCCCTGCTGAAACGTACTGATGAAATCAAAATTTTAGGTGGGGCAGGGCCTCGCCGGAACCCCTTCGCAGTTGGTTCAACACGAAATCTGGAGCCACAGATTCACCGACCTGGAGAATCTGTCAAAGAGAACTACCGCAAGCTCCAAGAAAGCTAGCTTTCGTGATCTCAAGCCGCACGTGTGGCCCAATTCCAAGCTGGCCCGCGAGGCGCTGGTTCCAGCAGGAGATTGCTGTTTCCATCATCCGCGCGATTTTTCTTGAGATCAACCTTTGCATTATGCGAAATTTACCAAAGCTTTCTGAGGCTGATCTGATCCACACATCACAGCTAACAGATGCTGGTGGGCCGGGCCCAATTGGGCCTTTTGCACTTGGTTTGGCTGATTGTTTCTCTGCTTCTGTTGGTTCTGCCTGAATAGGAGTACACAAGCGGAGGCTGTGGTGCAGGCCAGCAGGAAGCGTGCAGGATATAAGCCGTTGACTCTTGAGTCTAGGCTCTCAAGAATGAAATCTGTTGTTCCAGGGAGGGACACCTGCCACGCTCCACAGAAGCGCCCAAAGCGAAGACGACTCGAACCCACGCCTTGCTGCTACCCTCAGCACACCAGAATACCGCAGACCGAGCTGCATGAGTGAGGAGCATGCCAGCTCGGGTGCAACTCTGACGAGTTTTTTTGATCTCTCTTTGTAGAGGGATGGCCTTCACCATTGGCTTGGTATGCTTCAGCATGATTTTGTCGCCCATAGCCAGTGAGTGGGGCAGCTGATGCACTTCGCCTGCTGGCAGTCCTGCGTGCTCGTATGTGGCGTGAATGTACAGCGCGCGCTCATATCAGTCTGGCCCAACTCAACACCCAAAAACCCTGCGTGGCCCGACGCGAAAAGCTCTCCGAATCCGACTTACGCTGACTGCATCTTCTGCACATCCATGCAAATCCTATTTGTCGTCGCCGCCTTCGCCTGACTGCGCTTGGCACTGCTCGTCCTTGGTCATGAAGCCCCCGACGACTCAAACAAATTGTTGGATTGTGTTCACAGACCGCCATTCCCCCCAGACACTTGTCTTTTGGCAGCAGAGAGCCAGCAAAATGTCATCACAACAACGCCTTGCAATGTGTTCGGAGGAACTACAGAGATGCGCACGTCGGCCACTACACTGAGCGGAGTCGTCTTGAGGCCATGCCTCAAAAATGTTCTAACATCTGCAAATGTCAGAAGTGATGCTCACAACAACTGCCGCACGTTGAACTTGAAACGAACGTATCCTGACTCCGCGAACAAGGACATGCATACACGTACGTCTTATAGGGTTGGCGAGTGCTGCGCTTCATGGACGCCAAACATGTCGCTGAGGACTGCTCTCATTACTTTTAATGTTGCTTCCCCAAGTGAGCAGCCCATCTTGAAGAACAAAGCAAGCCTTCATTCATAGAAACTAACCTCTGGCCTGCATGCCTAAGGACTTGCAAGCTCATTGCTCCAATAAGGAGGCATGGAATTGGTAGAAGGATCTAACTAGGGGCAACCAGAATTGTTTACTTGCTAGCTCGGGCAGCTTGCTGTTCCAGGTTGACACCTCCGAACAGCAAGTTGAAGCTGTTTACAAACTTTGTCACTGGTCGGGAGCTGGAACCCTACCAAATGGTAGCACCTAATTCCACAGCTTCCATTTGCAACCATGTGACCTGGCACAGGATGTCGTAGGGGATGTTGCCGTCTGAGTCCTACTTGATCGAGGCTTAGGGTACAAGCCAGGAAGTCACGGGAAATTCAGACGCGGTACACACTCGGAATCTTAGGCGTCTTTTGAATACGAAAAGTTTTAAGTCAGCTCGGCTGGGCAGGCAGCTAGAGCTGCCTCGCTATGATGAACACAACTACAAGCACTGGGAATTAAAGCAGAAGTTATGTAAAAGAGGTCTTGCGGGTTCTTGAGCAACTGTTCAGAATTTTAGAAGGCGGATCCTCTAATTCACTTTATCCAGCATCCTATCTGCAGCGTCCTGCTTCAAGCAGTGCTCGCTCGCAGAGTGCGTGTAGTTCTGGATGAGAAAGAATCCGAGGCCATGAAATTGATACTGTGCAGCCTGGTCTGTTTCCCTACATGCACCTTGGGATGTCACACTGCATTCCACTCTTGGGCTTGCGGTCTTGAGTGAAGGGCCTGCAGTGCACTTGCGCCACCATGATGACATCTGGTTGCTCAAGTACATTAGATGCCTCCATATTCAGTAAACAAGCGGAACGGCGGACGCAAGTGTATACTGTTTGATGGAATCTCGAATTTCTCTGGCTTTGTACAGACACCAGTGCAATACGTGTGCAGTTGCTATTTGCTCAGGCAGTTCGAGAAGGTCCCTTAGCTTGCGCTTGACTCCTCAGGATGCGTTGCAGGTTGTAAGGAATGAGGTGACAACATAAGAGAACAGCTCGCACTCTTCTGGGCTCTGATTTACATCCTACATCCCCCTACCCCCCATGAAAAGCACCCGTCTAGCCTACCAGGTGACTCAGATCCAAGAGGCCAAGTGCATAGGTGTCCGTCTGTTTGGGTGCCACTGCAGTAGCGCCTCCATGTTGTCCTTGCACAAGCTTTTCCCCGGAGCCCGAGTAGGAACTGCGATCCTCGAACAACCTCGAATAACTGCACCCCCTGTACCCTTCCCTCCCCCGTGGAATCTGACATTCCACGGCTTCTGTAATCTTTTTACGGCTGCCATGCGCTTCC
>CAJNIZ010003461.1:11990-23554 GCA_905231905.1 Symbiodinium pilosum | reverse complement strand
ACATGGTCAGCCGCGCTGTCGCCAGTTTAGGGTTTAGGGTTTAGGGTTTAGGGTTTAGGGTTTAGGGTTTAAGGTTTAGGGTTTAAGGTTTAGGGTTTAAGGTTTAGGGTTTAGGGTTCAGGGCGGGAGCTAGGATTTCGGGATTAAGGTTTAGGGGTCGGGTTAGCGGTTTAGGACTTAGGGCTTTTTCAGTGCTCATGGCTTGTTGGGTTTGAGGCTTGATTTTGGGTGTTTAAGGGCTGCGGGCCTGCGAAGAAATTCGAATGCATAGGGGACTTTGAGAGGGACTGCGGGTTTACCCAAAGCGTCCAAGGGTTCTAAGATGCAAAGAAATCATACTATCCTTAAGTGTTGCTAACCAAGAGCCACCACATTACTACAACTATTATAAGTGCCCTCACTAGCACATTTACTATCAATACTGGTAAATGGATATAAATGCTATAGTTACAGCAAGATTCTAGAGGCTCGTTCTGGAAGCCCGCAAGGGCCTGTAGACCCTTCCAGGTCTAACTATATGAATCTTTCAAAACTGGGCGGCGCTGGCGCCCAAATGTAGACCGCAAAAAATATGAAAAAAAATCCTGCTTGTAAGGACTCCAGAAAGAGAACCCTCGAGTTGTTGAAAACCTGTATATGGTACTGAAAGACAAAGACTCCAAGGACATATGCGGGAGTAGTTAAGGTTTAGGGTTTAGGGGTATGAGGATACTATGTGTTTATATTCAGGTGTACTTTTTGGGCACCCTAAATGCTAGTGAAGCTGCTCGTGTCTTTATCATACTAGGGAGCCAGCAGGGTACCACAATTTTTAAAACCTATCACCCAGTGGTTCATCGATTGAGAGGTTCACAGACACGTGTCGCTATCATGGGGACTAGAAGGGTCCCTAGGGGTTAGAGACATGACTTTTCTTCACACACCCTGCATTATACTACTCTTGTTATACACCACGCAGCTTCGGCAAGACAGGAACCTCGTTTACACTACTAACCACTGATCATAAGAGTACTATTTTTTTTGGTGGTTGAACCTAGTAAGATTGTATCCCAAAAGGAGGATATAATCTTACTCTATAATGGGTACCATGGTATCCTTCATGAGGGGATCTTAGCGTTCGGTCTTCGGAGGGGTCCATCCTGAGCATAATGTGGGCTGATGCTCGGAAATGCCAAGTTCTGAATTGGGTTGTTGTGGGGTTCCGTCAGGGCCACGAAGAAGAGCCTCCCGGAGGCTTACTCAGCTGGGTCTCCTAGCAGAAGCCCAGCTTCAAGAGAAGCTGGGCTTCTGCTAGGAAACGTAGATAAAGTTACCTGAATATGGATACGTGTTGAACCATCTAGTCTCCGCTCACTTCTAACTTAATTTACCTTGCTTAAAAGCAACCCATGAAGGCAACCCTCAAAACCCGGCGTTTCGGGTTTACTGTCAAGTTCATATGACCTGAGGCTTGTTTGTGCACTCAAAGTTCTGGACCGAACAGGGTTACGTTCAGATTTGTTGGCCAAAATGGCTGCCTGATGCTTGCAGTGATGTGAGCAGGTTCAATTTCCTGACACTCCAGCTACTTGATGTGCACTTTATGCCTAATTGCATTAGGGGTTTCTGAAAGCTCTGATCAAGGTCGCAATTTGCAAGGGAGTTGGGGAGTGACTGTAATTAAATACCATAATAAGGATATATGTAGGCGATGTATAAGGATTAACACAGGGATCCACTCGCCACTCTCCCTGGAGCACCCATAAGAGTTGACTCAGATCCTATCTCATCGGGCTGGTTTTCCAACTCAGGCACACATCCCTGCTGCCACTGTCTTGCTCGGCTTGACCCTAAACCCAATATAGCCCAATATCACCCCTAGTAACCCCTTCGTCAGCAGCTTTGCCGGGGATCCCATCGATTGGCAGAGCTACGACATATCACCTGTCTCTCCAGCACAATGTCTAATTCCTCCCTGCTTGGAGGGTCAGGGGGACTTAGTGAGTAGGTTCGCAATGGGAATAATTAGGGAAACTATATGGGTTCTAGGGCTTAAGTCCCCCTGACCATTCAAGCAAGCCTCCCTTAAGCCTTGAGTTCCCCCTTCAAACCCCAGCCTTAAGTCTCTAAGCCCCTGTAGGCCCCCCCCCCTAAGCTTCCTTTGTCAAAGAGCAAGACCCATTATACCCTAAGCCCTAAACCCTAAACCCCTAAAACCTAAACACAGACCCTAAACCCAAAACACCAAAACCCAAGCCCTTTTTGGCTCCAAACCTCCTCCAAGATCTCCCGCAGGGCCTCCTCAACCTGGCGCGCTCTTGCTCGAACAAGTTAGGGTTCAGGGTGTAGGGTTTTGAGTTTAGGGTTCAGGGTTTAGGGTTTAGGGTTCAGGGTTTAGGGTTTGGCGTTTAGGGTTCAGGGTTTAGGGTTAAGATTTATTTGATTTAGGTTATTGGTTTTAGATGTTGGTTGTTAGCACGGAAGGGACAACAACATGGAAAAGCAAGTGGACACTGAAATGGAAACTGCAGGCTTGCGTGGACATATAGTTCCCTTTAAGTGGGTCATATGGGGATCTTATTCCAATATACCCAAAGCCATATGCTATCGGAAGGTTTAAGACCTACTTACTTGCCGTGAGCATGTATGGAAAATATAATGGAAAGGCAGAAGGAAATGACATGGTCGGAGGTTTATTATAAGGATAAATTGGGTCTGGGTTAGGTTTTAGTTACTGGTTGCTAGTAGGTAATGGAGACGTGATCTCCACAGTAGCGCTTTTCATGGTATCCAGGACAATACACATGGTTCCATTTTCTTCTGCAATCTTTCATGTCCCACAACAACCCTAAACCTTAAACCCCTAAACCCAAATCAAACAATCAAAGCCCCGGAAGGGGGAACCTGGACCCCACACGACCCATCGTTTTAGGCCTATATTCTCTTTTGCGCTAGACATGTGTATATATGTATATACAGATATAGATATATCTGCGCGGGTGTCTGTTTATCTCTGAAGCCAAGGGCCCCATTGGGTGCAGCTAAGATTCAGGGAATTTTACAAGCTACTCTTGGTTAATATTTTGACATCGCAGGTTAAAGAAAAAAATTAGATAGATGAGATTATACGCGGGTCCCTCAAGACAAAATCAGAAACTATCCTGGCCCCCTTGACATTCCACCAAAGCCTGCAATGCTTTATACGCGTGCATGTACCGAAAGCTTGCAGCTGTGACTTTGATGGCAGTAAATTGCAATCTTGCAATCGTTTATAACCTTGGAAATGACCCTTTGAAGTTCTGGGTATGCTCACTCTACATGTAGCATTCTCGCTCCTATCTGCACATGCAAACTTCGTAAAGTCCTTGAGGTCATCTAAAAAACAACTCGTCAGGACCTCTATATGCACCCCCACAAAACCGTTCCTCACCCCGTAACGCCAGCCCTAAAAACACGCTCAACCCAAACCAGCAACTCCAACTCCTAAACCACAAATTCCAGACCCCGAGCCCAGAACCCTATAGTCCCCCTTAAGTAGATAGAATATAGGGCATGTGGGGATCTTATTATAGTATAGCCAAAGGCATGTTCTATCTACTTAAGTGGGACTACAAACCCAAAACCCTAAATAGTAAGTTCCATCTTCTTCTCCATTATCCCTATGTAGCCCCAATTTATACCCTATTATAGGCTATATTCTATCTACTTCAGGGGGACTATAAAGCTTTAACCCTGTTATCCAGCCTGAGCTCTTTCAGCCGCCACAGAGGCCTGTGGCTCCTCTGGCAGAAGCGGCCTCGAAAGTGTGCCAAGTTCAGGGTTTGGGGTGTTAAGAAGTCGGGATTGGGGTTCTAGAGTATAGGGCTTCAGATTTGGGGATTCAAGTTGTGAGTTTTTCTGGACTTGGAGGTTTGAAGTTTAGGTTTTAATAGGTCTGTCGAGAGAAAAAGGGATTTCTCAAAAGCATGGATGCCGTTCTGGGGGTCCCTACACTAAGGATTTTCTGTTCTGGGGGTCTATGACTTTTCCAGCTTGCTGGATGGGGTTGATCTGGGACCGGCAACCCAGACAGCCCGGGCAACCTCTAACTCCTAAACCTAAATCCCAAACAGGAAGGGCGACACACGGAAGGGGATCAGTAGAAATTGGGCTCAAAACGTCGCTGCTACACTTCCCTTAGGCCGAACGTTGAGTGATCCCCGAGAAAAGATTACCCTGTAGTGAAACCCCATACTTCCTAGGTTGATGGGAGGCCCCCAATAAGAGTCCCCACAAGCCCAAACGCCTCAATGCGCTCCAATGGGCCCCCATGGCCCCTAAAAAGCTTCATATGGCAGTCCGTGTGATCTGCCCTGAGTTGCCCAGACCCTAAACCCTTCAACCCCTAACCCCGAAAGAATTGAACCCTTAAAACCTTACACCCCAAAACCTTAACACTCAAACCCTAGACCCTTGAGCCTTAAACCCTAGACCCCCTGAAACCGTAAGCGTTTAAACCTCTTAAAACCCTTAAAACCCTTCAACCCTAAACCTCAAACCTAAATCCTGAATCCCTTGAACCCTAAACCCTTCCACCCTAAACTCTTGACCCCTAAGCCCCAAATCCCTCAATCTCTTAAGCCCTTGAACCCCTCCGCCCTAAACCCGAATCCCTTCGGAGGCCCTGTGAGCTGCAACCGTGCGGCGTTCCGGCCGGTGCTGGGGGAGAGGAGGGCTCGGGGCTTGCCTTTGAAAGGGCTTAGGGTTTAGGGCTTAGGGTTTGGGGTTTAGGGTTTAGGGTTTGGGGTTTAGGGTTTAGGGTTTGTGGTTTAGGGTTTAGGCTTCATTATAATGGATAGGGCTTAATGTTTAGGGTATTTCAGGTTTAGGGTTTCATGGTAATGGACGGGGCTTGGGGTTTAAGGTATCTAGGGTTCACGGTTTTAGGGTTTAGGGCATTTAGGGTTTTGGGCTTGATGATGATGGATGGGGTTTAGGGCTTTAGCGTTTGGGGATTAGTGTATTTAGGGGTTTAGGATTTTGGGGTTTGGGGTGTGGGGCTAATCATCAATGATAGGATTTAAGGTTCTAGGGGTTGGGGGTTTAGGGTATTTAGGGCTTGGGCCTTGGTGTGTAATGGCGGGGCATAGGGCTTTAGTGAATTACGGCAAAGCTTCAGGACCTGGGGTAGGGTTTAGGGTTTAGGGTTCAATTAGGGTTTAGGGTCTAGGGTTTAGGGTTTAGGGTTTAGGGTTTGGGGTTTAGGGTTTGGCGTTTAGGGTTTAGGGTTGTAGGGTTTGGGGTTTAAAGTGATAGTAGTAGCACTTGACAAGAAACAATCATGGTAGAGCTGGCTTCAATAACAACCGTAATCGTCGCAGCAAAAACATTGGTACAGCAATGATAATAACAAGTTAATAGGGTTGAAGGATTTAGGGTTTAGGGTTTAGCGAGTAAGGTTTTTGGATTGAAGGGTCGAAGGATTTGGGGTTGAGAGTTTGGGGCCTGGGGTTTAGGACTTGGGGCGTTAGGACTTAAAAGGCTGTAGGATTTAAACGCTAGGCCTTAAATTTCGGGTAGAACTCGGATTTTAGGCTTGTGAGTTGGATTTGAGGTTCCGGATCTCCAATGTTGGATCTAGGGTTGAGAATTTAGTTTGCCGGTCTTTGTGATTATGGGCTCCCAAGTCCTGCCTTCGCCTAAAACTTGAGAAGCCGCCTCACTTTCGGAGATTGTGTGGGATGCAAAGTTTCAGGTGCAGAGGGGCTCATGCATGAGGATCGGGGTTGCGGGGTGCAGGTTGTAAAGTGACTCTCTGCTTCACATGAAACGCTACTCGCAGCACAGCGCCTGGCGCCTGAAGGGATCAGCCCAAAGTCGTTCTCAGTCACCGGGCGTGTTGGGGCAAGATCTCGGAAGCCTGTGAGGGTCACTCTTCATTCTCCTCTGGCCAGCCAGCCGCTGCCAGCGTGCAGGATGATATGAGCCCGGGACCAAATTCATAGCAGGTCCCCCCCAAAAGCCTATATAGTCCCCTGTAGGTCCCCCCAACCTAAATTTAGTCCGTAGCTCATATAGCTCATATGCTCAAAGCAATTTCCCGCGATCTCCATCCAACTGTCTTCAATAACCGGGATGGTTTCATGGAACTTCTGGACGGTCATGGCTCTGCCAAACCTTCTTTACATACAGTCCCACTTAAGTAGATAGAATATGGCTTTGGGTATATTATACAAAGATCACCATATACCCCATATTCTATCTACTTAAGGGGGACCCTAAACCCTAAAACCTAAATAGTAGTTTCCATTTTCTTTTCCATTATCCCAATATAACCCTAAACCCATATAGAAACCAATAGAAACCCTAAACCCGAAATCCTAACCCTAAACCCCTAAACCCTAAACCCTAAACCCTGAACCCTATCTAGGGGGACTATTGTACCCAGGGATGTGGCAGCGGCTGTTGATCTGCTTTGCTGCAGCGTCAACCCGAGGCTGATGACCAGTTAATGCCTCCTCTTTGGGCTTCTGTGCCACGCAGCTGGAAAGACTATATTGGGAGTAGATTGGGGTTAGGGTTTAGGGTTTAGGGTTTGGGTTTAGGGTTTAGGGTTTGGGTTTAGGGTTTAGGGATTGGGTTAAGGGTTTAGGGTATATTGAGGTTATGTTGGGGTTATATTGGGGTTATATATTGAGGTTATATTGGGGTTATATATTGAGGTCATATTGGGGTTATATATTGGGGTTATATTGGGGTTACATTGGGGTCATATATTGGGGTTACATGTTGGGGTTACACTGGGGTTATATATTGGGGTTATATTGGGGTTGTATTGGGGTTATACATGGGGGTTATATTGGGGTTATATTGGGGCTATATTGGGGTTATATCTATTGGGGGTTATATTGGGGTTATGTTGGGGTTACACTGGGGTTATATATTGGGGTTATATTGGGGTTACATTGGGGTTATATATTGGGGTTATGTTGGGGTTATACTCGGATAATGGAAATAACATGCAAACTACTATATTAATATACTATGTGCAATACCAGCAGTACTGGCAAAGCCATCAACCCCATCAACCATTTCGTCTCTGTTAAGTATGAAAAGCCAGGATGAATGTGTTCATTCATCTTTGCTTACGGACATGAATAGATACATACATAATAAACAGACAGACAGACAGACAGACAGACAGACAGACAGACAGATAGATAGATACATACATACATACATACATACATACACACACATATACCTGCCTACTTAGCTACATACATACATTGCCCTTTTCCATGCAACTGAGGTGGATCAATGGCCTCTGACTTCGAGAAAGGTCAACATGAAGCTTGTGGTCTAGTAGGGATTAAGATTTAGGGTTGACAGTGGATGCGGGCTTGCCAAGATCTTCAGCAAAGGGCATTAATTTGCAGCTTCGTTGTTTGGGCGTCCTACTCGTGGCAGATCCACAGCACTACCTAAACCATAAACCCTAAACCCTACTTCAACCTTAAATGCCAAGCCCTACGACAGCCTAGACCATAAGCCTGAAAAACCTTTAAACCCTCTATGACAACAACCCCAAACCCCAATCCTAATCCCTACACCCTAGATCAAAGACTCTAAGCTGTAAGTCCTGATCTGTAAACCCTAAAGCCTCACATCCTGCACCCCAAACCCTACGTCCCAAACTGTAAACCTAAACCCTGACCCTTAACCCCCAAATTCAAATCCTACACCCAAAGCCCTCAACCCGATAGACTGTGTCAGGCCGCAGGTGTCCGGAAAGTTGCTTCCGGAGGATTTGAGGCCTCAGGGTCCTGAACGAAAGAAAGGATGAGGGTTTCAGGGTTTAGGGTTTAGGGTTTAAGGCTTGGAATTTAGGGTTTAGGGTTCAAGGTTCAAGGTGCGGAGTTTAAGGTATTAGGCTTCAAGGTTTGGGGCTCGCGGTTTGGAATGGGGTACTACTGGCCAGACCTTGAGTTTGTAGTCTATCTAGAGACCCTAAACCACAAACCATAGTGTACCCAAGAAGCCAAGTTTTGACAGATGATATTCTACCATCACTTTACCTTGCAGCTATGCACGCCAGTGTTCAACAATCTATCACCCTAAATCCTAAACCTTTGAACCCTACCCAGCCCTCAAACAGAAAGAAACCTCCGAACGGCTCTTTGCCAAAGAACTTCTCAGGCCTCGCGGCACCAAACATCCAGTCCAAGCTTTAGGGTTTAGGGTTTAGGGTTGCTATCCTTGCTCTTGAAATGCTTCGGATAAAAGGGGGACTAGGGATTAGGGTGTAGGATTCCCCAACCCCCAAAACATTTCTGATTGAAGAAGCTTGACATCTTGGCCTACCAGCCCAGCTAAGATAGATTTAGGGGCCTATTAAAATCGTTTTGGCTTTATAGGGCATACATAGCGATTGTGGTCCGGTCCATGACATAAAAACTACTCCCAGAAATATGCCGTAGGGCTGCTTGACAGGATCTGCCGATACGGAGCTACGCAGTTATGAAGCACTGGCGTCATGGGTAAGTACTTCTGACACAAGCTCAATCATCCAAAACAGCCCCCATCCGTACACGCCAACCTTGGAAGCCTACCTGAAATCGCAAAGTTATGCAATATGAATTGTTTTTGTTTCTTTTTCTTTTTCGGGCTGTTGTTAGGGGTCCTTGGGCTATCTTACCTTAGCTTGGGGTGTCAACCCTAAACCCTAAACCCTATAAATCCTGAGCCCTTCTGTCTTCATTGAAATCCATGAGCATCACGAGTTGAACAACCGGAACCACCTTTCAAACCAGGTCTCGTCTGCACCGGGTATAGAGGAATATTAGGGTATGTATTGGGGTTATATAGGGATAATGGAAAAGAAAATGGAAGCTACACGGTATATAGAGTTTACATGTAGGGTCTATATACGGTGTATATAGGGTTTAGGGCTTGAGGTTTAGGGTTAGGTTTTTGGGTTTAGGAGTACGGTTTAGGATTTAGGGCTCAGGGTTTAGGGTTTAGGAGTAGGGTTTAGGGCTAGGGCTCAGGGTTTAGGGGTTAAGGTTTAGAGCTTAGTGTTTAGGAGTATTGGGTTTGGGGACTACGGGTATTCTCCTATGTAGTTGTGGGTCTATGGGTCCTGAAGCCCAAGCCCTAAGCCTAGACCCTAAACTTTGCCAATTGCTGAGTCCTTCTGTAGACCCAAATGCGGAAACCATAAATCTTACCCCAAACAATTATCCCTAAACCCTAAAGCTTGCCCTAAGCCCAAACCCCCAAAACCTACAACCTTCAGGGTTTAGGTTTTAGGGGTTCAGGGGATAGGGCTTAGGGTTTAAGGGCTATAACCCTATACAACCCTTTATGACCCTATCAAATCATGGCTTGACAATTTCAAGCTTACGCTCCTCGTGTGTCTCGGTGGCCGCGGAGCACTCTGTGACCGGTGTCACCTTGGGCTGAAGTGTTTTGGGATATGTGGGGACATAAAGGGATACATGAGTAAAAAACAAAATATGGTGGATGAACCTAGTAAGATAATGTTCCTTAGAAAAAATCCTATACCGAAAAGGAGGATATAATCTTGCTCTATGTTGGGTGGCATGGTATTCCCAGATAAAATACTACACACATAGGTTTTTGGGGTTTAGGGTTTAGGGGGATAGAATCTTACCAAAATAATGGAAACTCAAATGGAAAGGAGCATGGAAGATGAAAAGGACAACTTTGGTTATGTCGTAGTTTGTCTAAGCAGAAGGGCCCTACTATAGACCCCAAGTCACCATAATCCTGATAATGGGGCCCCCCTATAATCCTGTTATGATCCCGTTAAAACCCTCTTCCACCCTAAATAGTGCAAGTACACGGAGCTCCCAGGGCAAGTGGCCGTGGGAGTGACCGTGGCCGGCGTGGACGATTTCTGGAGCGATTTGAGCGAGTCGAGGAAACCGTCTTCCTCCTAACGGCGTTCAGCATCTAGGGATTTAGGAAGTAGGGCTTACTGATTAGGGTTTAAGGTCTAGGATGAATAACCCAATTTCCTGGAGAATCTTGAGGAACATCCAATTAAAAATGAATGGAAGCTGGGTTTACATAAGCTGGCTTAGGGAGAGACTCAAATGGAACTTGAAATGGAAACTGGTGGGCTTCTAGGAATCTATGGCAGATTTGGGTATGCCCAACCCTAGGATTGGGAAACCTCTCTAATTCTGGGGGGTGCGGGTTGCCAAAATCGTCTTATGCCAGCGGGGGGGATTGAGGAAAAAGGGTGCAGGGTTTGACATCCAGGGTTCAGGGTTAAGGTTCAGGGCTTAGGGTCACACTGACCACGTGCCCCCCCCAAAAAGCTATTGGCTCAAGGTAGGGGTTTAAGGTTTTAGGGTTTTAAGGTTTAGGGTGGGAATGTAGGAGTGGAAAAAAAGATGGAAACTACTATAGGGTTTGGTAGTAAGGAGCCAAGCTTCCAAACTACTATGATGGTGAGAATATCGGTCGGACTCAAACACTCTAGATTCTGGTGTGGTAGCAACTTTAATGGTTTAGGGTTTAGGGTTTAGGGCTTAGGGCTTTAACACGGCGCCTGGCGTTTTTGAGACCTAGGCATCTGTTCCACCAAGCCTAGGAGCCTAGCGGCCTCCGAAGGCTTTCAAGTTCAAATTCCTAGGTTGCTGTTAAGGAACTTCAATCAATTTAATGTATTGGGGAAACCCCATTATTTTCTATATAGATGTACATATATATATATATATATCCCTAAACCCTAAACCCGAAACCCATTCTGGTAACTTCATTTCAGTTCCTTAACAGCAACCCAGATTCGCGAGCCCCGTTGGACAGCAGGATGTCACTGCTCCTCTACCTACCTCCCAGAATCCCTGAAGGATCCAAAAAATGATACCCTTGAAAGGGGTTATATAGGGGTATATAGGGTTTTGGGTCTCGGTGTAGGTCATCCCTGAAAACTGACTGGCTTCAGTCAAAAAACCTGACAGGTAGCTTGAGATTTGCTACCCACAATTGCAAGCATCAACAGCCAGAAGGAATTAGGGGGATTCCGTGAGTCCCGTCCAAGTAAATGTTGAATCGCGGGAAGCGTGAACATGAAATCTTAGATCGTAACTGCAAGATTCTCAAGATATTGGTCCTTACCGTGTGGGCTACTCTAATTTGAAGTACTGGTGGTATATCTCACGCACTTTGTATGAACATGTCTGAACTTTGTTTGCTGCTGGCATCGTTTCAGCACTGCACTAGCACGCGCAAGCGCAGCACTCTAACGTCGCAGTAGCGGCAGCAGCAGGAAGTGGCGCTTGCTCCTGCTCCTGTGCTGCTGCCACCGCGTGCAAACCAAGCCAAGGTACCAGACAGCAGGCAAACGTGAAGCCCTACTATAACTGCTGCAATCAGACAGTCACCACTGACTCCTAAACGTAATCCAGTAACCTTAATCGCCAGACTCCCTGCCCCAAACCCTAAAGCCCTGAAACCCAACCCCTACGCCCCTAGGCCCTAAACCTCATTCCCTAAAGCCTCAGCCCTGGAACCCTAAACCTTAGCCCGAAACCCCAAACCCTAAACCCTTGTCCCTAAACCCTAATCCCTAA
>CAJNIZ010003461.1:1309-11934 GCA_905231905.1 Symbiodinium pilosum | reverse complement strand
ACCCTAAATCCCTAAACCCTACTCCTTCTGCAGCTCCAGTGAAGCAGCTTCGGGCAAGAAGAAATCATTCACAGGACGCAGGGGAAGCTGCTCGCCTGCGGAATATTGAGGATGCACTCGGTGGTGATGTAAAGGGTTCTAGGGTTGATATAGGGGTGTCTATAGGGTTGGTTTAGGGTTTAGGGTTTAAGGATGGACTTGGATACTGCTTTTTACATTGCTTGGGGTTCAAGGTTCTGGCGAGGAACTGAGGACGCAAGCAACTATTCCCAACCTCAACGCGACGATGGCACCTCTTGTTGTGATATTTTATCAGAGATTGCGTTGAGATTCCCTGGGTTTAGGGCTTTGGGCTTAGGGATCACAACCACGTTCCCAAAATGTCCAGTGTGGAATATAATTTCGTGTAGATTTCCCCCTACAGATCTATAGGTCCCTACTGTAAATAATTTCCCAGAGGCCCCTTAACCCCTAAACCCTGATGAATCCGCATATGCTTCCTTGGTCTCTGCCACATTGTTGACATCAAGGTGGGAAACTCCGGATGTCTGTGGCACTTCTGAGATGTGAACGGTAAGGTTGAGGGTTGAAAGTTCATAAGGTTTTAGGGTTTTGGGTTTAGGGTTTAGAAGTCCCCCCAAAGTTTGTATTTATAAGGTTTTAGAATGTTGGGTTTAGGGTTTAAGATTTAGAAGTCTCCCCTGAAGTAACAGAAGCCCAAAAAAGGCCCCACAAAAATCGCTTTCCTTCTGAAAAGGCATCAACATGTGCTCAGGTTCGTGTCATGGGGAAGGTAAGTCCAAGCCCTAGACGCACAGCCCTCGGACCTTAACCCATAACCGGGCGGCTGAGTAAGCGAGCCATCCTGTTCTGCACAGGATGTAATGCCGTAAAGATCCTAGAATCGTTCGTTTTGTCATTAACTGTTTCATTCGTGGCAACTTTTCTATAGAACTCTCTAAACCTACTCTCATCCGTTTTATAATCTGGGTAGCAGGAGCCTGGTGGCAGTAGCACAGCAGCCTGATTGATGACTACTGTCCATGCTAAAATGCCTGCATGACACTGACACACTTAACGCCTATAATCGCCTATACTTCAGAATGACCCTACATACTACATACCCTACACCGTGGTACTCTGATATACTACGGCCATGTCGAAATTTTAGCATCAAGCGTGGCTTTCATTCGCTCACATTTCTTGCAGACCATCCTGCTTCTGTAACTTGGAAATTCAGAATTCAGTTTGTTGGTAGAGGCACGCAAGCACTGAGCAGTGCTCTTCGTGTAGTGGTATCAAGGTTTCAGGTTTCTGAAGGGTCTAAGGTATACAGTTCAGCTCAGCCAACTAATCCTTCGCGCTGAAGATAGAGCATACCCCACCACGCGTTTTAAAGCATGGATTGTCCCCACTGCTAGAGAAAACATGTTGGGACACGTATTGAACATAATGGGGAAGGGGGCGCTCTTCTAGGGAAACGATTCTCCCTCCGAACAGCATCTGTCTCGGCTGCCGCCATTCCTCCCCGTGCTCTGACATGACAATGGGCGGCGGCATTCACTCCCGCCAACCCCTACTTGCACTGAGACCCAACCAAAATACCTTCTTGCAATCCCCAAAGCACCAACGAACTTCAACCCTTGTATCAATAATGAAAGGAATCCGTAAAACGATTTTTCCTGATAAAAAAAGAATCTCTTTAAGGGGAAGCAACTACAAGCCTCAAACAGCAAACGCAACAACACCTGAACGTTCCCCTAATATTTAACCCCCGCCCCCTAGTAATGATTGAATATTGGGCAGGAGGGGGACTTTAATATTTGGGGTTATATAGGGTTATATAGGATTATATAGGGATTTTATGGGGATTATGTAGGGTTGTATAGGGTTGTATAGGGGTATATAGGGTTATGTAGACTTATATATAGTATGGGGTTACTCTGCTACTCCCCGCAACATTGTCCGGCCTGTGGGACGATCGGGCTTCACGGCATCCTCGGCCCGCAGACATGAGAAAGGGCTCTACATGAGCCATAATCTGAACTCCTAGTATCCCCCTTAAGAACCCTATAGCAGTCCCCTATATAATCCCCTATATAACCTCCTTTCAGGAGTGTAGACATAAGGGATTTGGGGGTTAGGATGTGAGGGTCTAGTCTAATGATTTTTGGATTTAAGACATAGGAGCTTCAGTGTTTAGGGTTGAGGATTTAGGCCGAAGATCTCAAGGTTTAGGCTAGTGTCTCCCTTAAAACAGAAATTATACATGTACAGGTATGGTGTGAGGATGTGGGGATTGCGTCCAGTTTCCTGCATAAGGAGGCTCTCCAACTGCTGGATCTATGTTGAGCTTCCCGCGACCAGGACTATAGTATGCTGGGTGTATACGACTGATACTGGCTCTGAGAAAATCCTATAGACCGCCCAGCTCCTGCATCGCCACGGCAGCTTCCGTGGTTTGGAAAGATGAGTAAGCAGCTTGTCCAAGCTTAGTCCTCATTTGTCCCTTTCGGCTCCAATTTCAGGCGTAAAAGCTGTCGAACAAAGGAAGCCATCGTGCTCCTTTCCAAGTGGGTCTCCATATCTCTTCGGGCGCGTGGATTGCAGCTGGCGATCGCGAGCGTGGCATTGGTGACGTCCAACACTGCAAAGGTCTGGGGCAAGGCTTGCTTGGAAGCACTACTGGTGCATAGTCGATGGAGTCCCAGCCTGCTGCAAGGAAAAGCATTACAAGAACGCCAAGTCCTTGGAATTTGTTCAGGGCTGAGGATTTAGGAGGGAAGCTCGATATGTGGAGTCTCTACACCCTTAAACACTGAAGCCCTTACACTCCAAACTATTGAGCCAGAAACATAAGCCTTCATCTCCAAACTCTTATACCCCTGCAACGTTTACCCACCTAAACCCCAGCTACATCTCTAAACCTTAAACCCCAAACCTTTAAATATCAACCCTAAAAGCCCTTAAGCCACAAGACCTACCTAGTTATTAAGGCCCCCTGATCAACCAAGACCTACCTAGTTATTAAGGCCCCCTGATCAATTAAACCTTGGGTAGTGCCCCCACCCGGTAACAATCTATATTAGGGCCCATAAGAAGAATTTCAATATCTTGGGGTCTATATTGGGATCCCTATTTTGGGACCCTAAACCCTAAGCAGTAAACCCTACCCAACCCAAACCTCTGGGGCTTAAGCTGGTCTCCGCCTGCTCTCCAGGCCTTGAGGTAGCTTCGACGGGCTTGAGGCTCTGGGGGCTTGGAGGGTTTAGGGTTCAGGATTTAGAGCTGAGGGTTTAAGGCTTAGATCATGTAGGGTTTGGGGTATGGAGTTCAACGATTTAGGGCTCAACTGCTTAGCTTAGGATTTGCTAAGGAACTTAGATTCAGCTGACTCTGCGTAGGGAATGGAGAATCAAATTTAAAAGTAAATGGAACAAGAGGCGCAGAGTATAGTTCTACAAAGAGTAATGAGATGATTGCGCTGGGAGGGGTGGGGGCGGAAACCCTAAACCCTAAACGCTGGAGGGGTTGACAGGGATTAGATAGGGCTCAGGGCTGAGTTGCCAAAGCAAGGGCCTAATGTAGACCCATGATTAACAACACCCCTCCTCTTAAGGCCTACATAGTCGGATAACTCCTATTAAGAGCAGGGGGTTTATGAATCAGGGGTCTACATTAGAGTACATTAGTACATGATAGGGTTCTCTTAACCCTAAAGCCTACACCTCTAAACTCCCAAACCCTTGAAACTCTGAACTCTAAACACCTGAACCCTAAAAACCCTAAACCCTAAAACCCTAAACACTCAACCCCTAAACCCTCAACCCCTAAACCCTAAAAGCCCTGAACCCAGGCAGGGAGTTGCAAAGTCAGATCTAAGGGCTCCAGGTGCACGGGTTTAGGGTTTAGGGCTCAGGCTTGGGAATTCGGGGGTTGTAGGATGTAGGGTTTCGGGGCTTAGGGAATAGGGTTTCGGAACTTTCGGGCGTGAGATTAAGGGCTTGGTCTTTAGTGGTTTGGGCGTTCGCAGATTTAGGAGTGCAGGGTTTAGGGGTTTATCATTTGGGGCTTAGCGTATCGTGTGGAAGGTTTAGGGTTTACGTTCCAGCGCGGAGTGCTTCAAGGGCAGAATCAATATGGCAACATGAACTGTGACGGCGATGATGATACAAACACTTCGAACATGCCTGAGTCTGTGAGGACGTAGTCCGCACCTCCATGACGTGGGTAGGGATTATAGGGTATATATTGAGGCTATATTGGGATAATGGAAAATAAAATGGTACCTAGTAGGGTTTATAGGGATTCTATAGGGTATATTATGGTGTTATGCCGTCAGAGGTCAATGCCCCAGCGATCTGCAACGTAGTCAGCTTACCTATCGGCAGGATGGTTGTACCGCCTGCTTTGGCTGTAGTTGGCGGAGGATGGCGGCCGGCAGTTGCTGGTGGCGTTCTGCTGCGTCCTCGATCAGTTTGTCAAGTCACTGGCCCTGAAAGTGGGGGATATTTTGGCTTGCTGCTGAGGTACATGATGAACTCGTGTTGTTTATGATGGTCTGTGCTCCAAGAAAAGCAGTCCTGATCGTGGCTGCTAGCATTGGACAGCGCTGCAGGTCTGTGTGCAAAAACACAGATGACATGAAGACGATCACAATGAGCATATTGGCCGAAGTTGCATCGTAGGTTGTCTGTGGGGTCCCTATTATTGTGCAGCACTTAAATTCTAGGGTACCCCAAAAGGAACCATAAATGCAACAACATGTCATATCATTGAGCACAGCAATACATCTCACAAGAGTAGTAAAAGCGGCAATCTCTCTGGCGACTACATGATAGCTAATGACCTAAGCCTAGAAGCATGAACCTAACTGAAGCCCTAAACCCCAAACCCTAAACCTTAACCGGGCCCCTAAACTTGAACCTGATCCTGATCGCAGACACCTAGCCTTCAAAACCCTCGCTCTAAGCACCCAAGGTCTAGCCAAAGCACAAGCCAGCAATGGGAAGTTGCCTGAATTCCAGATCCTAAATCCGAACAGAAAATGCTTGGGCATCCTGAAAAAAGGGGCCCAAAAAAAGGATCTGCATTCTATGAACTTATGGATCAGGCCGAAATATGGAGCCTTCTTTGACCCTGATAAATCCTTGAAACTTCACCTATATCTCGGAGTGTAAGGAAACTGCCTCCATCATCCCCAACGATTCAATTCTAAACTCAGACCCCAATTGTTACCTCTCACCTCAACTAGCAGGGCACACCCCAAACAGGTTTTTTTAAGACTGCGGTCGTTTCAAAATGGGGCATCGTGGATTTGCAGAACCCTACAGCGTAGATCCGAAACTGCAAACCCCAAACCCCAGAGCCTAAACCCTAAACCCTCTTTTTCTCTCTCTCTCTGTCTCTCTCTATATATATATATGTATGTATAATATCCTTTATAACCCCTTTGAGGGGGATGTTCACTGCAGTCTGCTGTGGTCCGCACGAGTGCGAAACAGCTCGCTCTGAAGCTGGCAAAGGTTATCGTGAAGCCTGGAGAATCGAGGGAAGGGTGAGGGTGTACTTGGAGCGTCAGGGGAACTTAGCAAAAAGGCTAGGGTTTAAGGTTTAAGGTTTAGGGTTTAGGGTCAGGGGGACTTAGTAAGCAGGTTAATAATGGGGATTATTAGGGGTACTATATGGGTTATGGGGTTATCAACCTACTTACTAAGTCCTCCTGACCCTCCAAGTAGGGATTAGGTTCTAGGGATCAGTGTTCAGGCGCTGGGATTAGGAATTCGGGATTAGGGATTACGGCTTGAAGGTCAGGGTTTAGGAGAAGGGTCTACGATTTAGCGAGTAGGGTTTATACAGGGTTCCAGGTTTTGCAGGGGTTCAAGGCTTAGATTGTGGGTCACAAGGGCTCACGGTTTGGGAGTTGAGGTTCACGGGTCTCGGGGTTTAGGCTTAAGAGCCCTCAAAGAACTACCTTAAAGCCTAAACCCTAAACCCCTAAATCCCTAAACCCTAAACCCCTAAACCCCTATGCTTGAGGGTTTCATTTGGTTTGAGTGGTTCTCTGTGATGCTTTGCAGGGTTCGAGGATGCAAGAGGGTCGAAGTCCAGCAACACCGTCTAAGGGAGTTCGGGGCTTCAGGTTCTATAGGGTTTAGGGTTTATAGTTCCCTTAAGTAGATAGAGCATGGGGGGTTAGATTGGGATAATGGAAAAGAAAATGGAAACCACTATTTAGGGTTTAAGGCTTTGGGCTTATAGACCCACTTAAGTAGATGGAACATGGCTTTAGGTATAATATAATAAGATATGGGTCTACATTAAACCTTAGGCCCTAAACCCTGAACCCTAAACCGCGGGGTGCCGCAGGTTGAGGCTCGGCTTTGCATAGCTGAAGGACTGAAGGAGGTTAGGGCTTAGGGTTTAGGGTTTAGGTCCAGCTGCACCAAGCAATCCGTCCCTGCCCGGAACCCAAAAGTATGCAAAATGAAAAGAATTTGGGTTGCTTTAGGGGGTTTGGGCCACCATTTTACCAGCTGTTGGTGAGCTGAGGTAGGAACACCTGCTGGAATGCGTCCTGGATTTGACCAGCGTGATGCTTGCCACGTCGCGCAACATACACGTGGGAATTCTCAAGAGGATCCCTACATTATCCTGAACAGGGACTCCTATCACGCTGCCGTACTGGGTCCCCGGTGTGCCCTTATGATGAGAAACCTCGCATGCCCTTTCATGACGTGTACCCCAGACCCTAAACCCTAAACCTCAAACTTACTGGTGGTTAGTAGGAAATGAGGAAGTATGCCCCCTATGTAATCTCTATGATAGCCACAAGTAAGTAAACCTTAAACCTGGGTCTGAAGGAGTCATGGGTCCATCTTCCAGGAGCAGAGCTCTTCATAGCTTGGCTAAAGAGAAACCAATCGTATTTTAAAAGCACCCCCACGCAAGACCCGTATTATAATGGCTTTAGGGAAATCCTGATGTGGATCTGAAGGGATCCATTCCTTCATCCCCTACTGCGCACCAAGCAGAAACTTCGTCCAAGATGCCTTGTCGTCCGCCTCTGCTGGTCACAGAGCTGCCTAGGCGTTGCTATGAGTTTCCACAGGGGCCATCTGAGTTTCGCCACTTCAGCTAGTAGTCTCTTGTGACAGGCCCAGGAGCGAGATGTCATGGTAACCATCTGGGAAAGCAATGCATTTCCCCAGGGCCCAAAACCCACCCGCAAGATTCCAGTAATGGAAAAGAAAATGGAAACTATAGGGTTTTGGGTTCAGGGTTTAGGGTTCCAGGAGCAGTGGCAGCGGCAGCTGCAGCAATCGGCAGGTGGAGGAGCAGTAGGACTAGTGGTAATAGTGGCGCCAGCAAGCAATTGTGCAACACAAGCTGGCTTTGGATCACTTGTGGCTTTCTGCTTCAGGGGTGGCTGTGCAGTCTTCCAGATAGGTGTTTAGAGTTATAGTCCCCCTAAAGTAGATAGAATATGGCTTTGGGTAGATTATAATAAGAACCCCATATATCCCAAATGCTATCCACTTAAGGGGGACTATAGGGCTTAGGTTTAGGTCTGGGAACAACCTTATGGGTCCAACCCCGGAACTTTTGACAAAAGTCAAGGAAAAATTGTCAAAGGAAAAAGTCTTGCAGAAACAACAACCACAGGAATTCATGATAAATGGCAGCTTCCCAGAAATGAAATGCCCAAAACCTGAACCCTGCACCCTAAACCCTTGGGCCCACCTCCAAATACAGGATTCTGTCTCCAGAGCACCCCAGCAGCAGCCTAAAGCATTCTTGACTTCTAACCCTAAAGCCTGAACCCGAAACCCTAATCCCCCAAACCCTAAACCCCTGAACCGCGACTAAACCCTCCGAATTTCCAGCGTTTCCTGGCACACTCATTCTGAGAGGCCAAGCTTTGACCTCAAACACTGACCCCAATCCCCAAACCCTGAACCCTTAACCCAAAACCCTTTACTGACATGTGCTTCCGTACATGCCATGGTACGCCAGACACCGAAAGAAGTTCGCAAGAAAGCTCCCCATGCAAGCCCCCAACAGAACATCCTAAACCCTTAACCCTTGCCCTGAGGCCCTGAACCGCGGACCCTACACCCTGAATCCAATATAACCCTAACCCCGAAATTCCATCAACCTAACCCTAACCCCATGTAATCCCAAACACTGAACCCTAAACCCTAAACCTTATAACCCTTAGACCCTGAACCCTAAACCTTATAATCTCTACACCCCCGAACCTTAAACCTTATAACCCCTGGACCCTAATCCCTAAGACCTAAACCTCATCACCCTAGACCTTAAGCCCCAAACCTTATAACCTCTAGACCCTAAACCTGATAACCTCTAGACCCTGACCCCTATAAACCCTAAACCTTATAACCCCTAGACCCGAAACCCGAAACCCGAAATCTCATGACCCCTAGACCCTCAACCAAATAAACCCTAGACCCCTAGACCCTAAACCCTAAACCCTAACCTCCCCGCATAGAGAAACTACCACCAGCAGGTCCAAGCGGCAGAGCACGGCAGCAGTTTTCAGACCGCTCTGCCTGCTGAGGTTCTGCAGGGCCCTTAACTTGGACTGGTTTTAGGGTGTAGGGTTAAAGTTTAGGGTTTAAGGTTTACTATAGGGTTTAGCGTTTAGGGTTCAAAAGTCCCTTCAAAGGGATTATATGGGTCATGTGGGGGGGGATATGTAAAATAGGGTTTAGGATGTAGAGTTAATGGGATAACGGGAAAAGCAAATGTGAAAGAACATGGAGATGAAACAGAAACTGGCTTGATATAGGGATTCTTTGGTGTAGGGATCTAGACAGGTACCCAATATGTTTCTGAAAGCTTGTTTGAGGTGCCCTGTACTGCAATTATACGAGGCACCAAGGACCACAATATGGATAATTCTCTAATCTTCTAGATGAGCTTTTGTCTAAACTCCTAGTATCCCCCTTACTTACCCATAAACACTCCCGTATATGATCCCCTACATAGCCACCTTTAACGGGTTTAGGCCCTGAACCCTGGATCCTGGACCCTGTACAGTCCCTATATAACCATGGCGAGAAGGGAAGAATTCGAGACAATCCGGGTTTGAGGGCTTGGGGTTTAGGGTTTACGGCTTAGGGCATTTAGGTTTTAGGGCGTTTAGGGTTTAAAAGGATGTAGGGTTTGGGGTTTAAGGTTCAGGGTTTCATTTAGGGTGTAGGGTTTAGGGCTTGGGACTAAGGGTTCAGGGCTTGGGATTCAGGCTTTAGGGCCTTTAGGGTTGAGGGCTCGGGGTCCCGGGTTGGAGAGCTTAGGTCTACAGGCGGCTTGCTCCAGTTTATGGTGCAAGGTTTAGAGCTGAGGGCATAGGCCGCAGTGTAGGGTTAGGGTCACACATTTATGTAGGGGATGCGTCCGGCCCTGGGGCAATGTCTTTCGAGTTGACGACAGCATGTAGAAAGACCGACTTAGAAGGGGGAAGGACTATTGGGAAGGAAGGCTGAGCCGCATCATCATGTAGAATGTAATCCCAGTCTTGTCTATGGTCAGGGGCCTGCTTCTTTCAGAATTGCCTAGTCTCCCTCAGTGCCTGATCATACTGGGTCAGCGTGGTGGCGACCCTGCCGCGGCCATCACTAATGTTGGTCATGGCCAACTTGGTCGTTGCCACAATTTGGCGAAAATTAGCCCACTTCTGTGTGGATTGCGCTGCAGGAGCGCGCTGAGAGAAGAAAAACCTGGGACTAGGCAGAGGTGACTTGCTGAGTTCATCCCCAAGTTCCAGCCGTTGCACAATGTCCTTCCCCTGCGCAATATTAACCCTAAACCCTAAACCCTAAACCCTAAACCCTAAACCCCATCCAATGGGTCAGCTGGTGTCGAGTCTGGCAGGGCTATGTAGTTAGTAGCAAACGGAAGCCATGATACTTTAACATAGACGGTCTCTCCACCTCGGTTTGTTTTACCATAAACCCTACATGCTAAACCCCCCAAAATAAACCCTAAACCATAAACCCCAAAAAATACATACTAAACCCAAAGCCTTAAAAAAAAAAACTAAACTCTGAACCCTAAACCCAAAGCGGGACACAAGGGAAGGAAACGGGGATAAGGCGAACACTGCTCCTTGCAGGTGCTAAAGGACAACAGGAAAAGATAAGGGTTTACGGATTTAGGGATTAGGATTCGGGGTTTTGGATTTAGGGTTGAGGGTGGAAGAGTTAGGGCTTAGGTACTTGCACTTCATATTGGTGACCTTACTAGCTCTAAACCTATGACTTCCGTCAAAAAAGAGGGACCTGGGCTCAAAGAAGCGGCTGGACAGCACAATGCCCCGGGTTTAGGGTTTAGGGTACTGCTCAACCCTGAACCCTAAACCCTAAACAACAGTTGGGGAATGCCGCGGACCACTGGGGCAAGAGGCGACAAGAGAACGATCAACTTGCTGGTGGTTAGTACTGAATGAGGGAACCGTACTATTTGAGCTATAGTCGAAGCTCCCAGTATCCCCCTGAATAACCCCTATACTAATACTAGAATACTTCCCTACGTAATCCCCTATATAACTCGCCGCCAAGGAGTTTAGACTATAGCCCATATAGGGATTATACTCCCTTGTT
>CAJNIZ010003460.1:0-23562 GCA_905231905.1 Symbiodinium pilosum | reverse complement strand
GCCCCGACCCCCCAAAATGCATTTTCAGCGCTTCCTTTGCAAAAACCTTGGCGTGCGGAAGGCCGAGCGGAAGGGAATCATTTCAAAGGGAGCCACGACTTCTTAATTTTGCACACTCCCCATATGGCAAAAATTGAGACGCTTTTGCTCCAAGCTTTGCAGAATAACTTAGCCCTGTATACCCCCATAACTTTGCTGGGAAATGCGTTCGTGGAAGGCCCTGAAACGCATCCTCAAAAATATTTCTTGGAAATACGTAGTGGAGGGCCCTGGAAACACAGACCCAACGCGCCACTCGTTCTCTAGCATTTGTTGGGGTGTAACAGCATCTTCCTTTTGGTAAGAATAGTAATTGTAGAAGCGCCAGTAAGAGCAGCAGGGCAGGCCCGATGCTGAAGGTTTTGGCCCCTGGGATACGCTGCTTGATACAAGGCGTTGCGAAACGTTTGACCAGGCCGGTGGTAGTTTCTTTGCGTTGGGCGTTGCCGGGGGTTGTAAGCAACTGCAACCAATTCTAAAGGCGTTTCGGACAAAATCAGGGAGCACGTTGCCGAGTGGCGTTGGCAACGACGCGTTGCGCGTTGGGCGGGGCAAGGTTGCTAAGTGTTCCGGTAGGAGCTATGAAGGAACCATGTGGGGAAAAGGACAGTCCCCTTGGGGTTGCTGGAAGTCACCCATTTCGAGTCCTTCGTATAGGGATCCCCAGGATGCTTCTAAAACCCCCCCCCATTTATCCCCAGAGTGCCTAAGGGCAACCTTGTTTTGAGAACTTCAAACCCTCTTCTTGTCTAAATCTAAACAAATACATATGCATATAGACTGCATAGATCATATATTTATAGGTATACATTACACAATTATCAGCATAGTGAGAGAGATATATTAACATATACATATATATATACACATTCCTGCGACGCTTTTCAGGGCGTCCTCAGGGTTCCCATCTAGGAGAGGCCCTACATATTGCTGGAGTTTGAGGGCTGGCAGACTGGGGGTTGTGTGCAGAGATTGGGATTCTGAATTTGGTTTTGCCCCCCAAAACCCTAAGCCCGAAACCCTAATGCCTGAACCCTGAGGAGATCAGGGATTTTGCAGGGTTCCCCTGCAGGATTTAGGGTTTAGGGTTTAGGGATTATGTAGAGTTTGTGCTGGGCAAACTTCCAACGGAGAGGAAAGGAACCCCTGAATTTCAGACTCTCCCACTTTCTGTTGATTAAAGCCTAAACCCTAAATATATCCTATACTGCTTACAGTCCGCCCGCCGCATATCCTCTGCAACCCGCTGTGAGTTGGAGAAAATCGAAACTCTAAACCCAAAATTGCCCCTTAAGTAGATCGAATATGGGGTATATGGGGATGTTCCTATGACATCGGGCAATTCCATTGGTACATTCTGGCTCCTTGAGGGGGAATATAAACTCCGGCCCTGAACCCTAAGCGCAGCTACACGCCGCTGCGCTGCTGAGGAGGGATCGGAAACCACACATGTGCCGCTTCGACACGGCCACAACAAGGACGCATGAAGATTTATGAGTGTAGGGTTGAGGGTTTGGGGCTTTTGCTTGGGTTTTAGGGTTCAGGGTAGGAGATTGGCAGTCATAACCTACATTCAAGAACCTATAGCCCAACTTGTGCATCAATGATCTTTCAAGCTCGGCTAAGGGTTTGGTTTGGAGCTTGCCGACTTCAAGGGTAATATGGCAGCCTGAATGCCTTCATAAATTCATAATATGTACTATAGTCTAAACTCCGTAAAGGGGATCATACCGCGGACTATGTGGGGAAGTATTATAAGCTTTATTAGGGGGGATGTTAGGAGTTTTAGATTATAGCTCATATGATGTGCCGCAAAGCCTGTTCTGCTTTGTTCAGGCCTTATAATTTTCAGTGCAGTACATGTGTAGCTCTAGAGCCAGTGCAAGAAATTGGGGTACAGTGATGGGAGGCACTTCAGAACAGCAGTCCACAAATCCTCATTTCTGAGCCCTATAGTGTCTAAACCCTAAACCCTGTCTCCTAAACCCCTTCACTCTGGACTAAAACCTAAACCCTAAACCCCCAAGCCCCAAAATCAAAGCTCCAAGCGTCAGCATCCAACTTATAAACTCTAGTCTGCTAAACCCAAACTCCTAAACTCCAAACCCTTGAGCCCAGAACCCTGAACACCCCCCAAATGGTAGCTTCCCTTAATGTGGACCCCAATATAGACCCCAAAAATTCTATAATCCTTATTATGGGGACCCCAAGAAGGTACACTAATTTTGGGAAACCCTAAACCCTTTTTCCCCCCTATATATCCCCTATGTAGCCCTTTTATAACCCCTATATAATCCCTACATCCCTTTTAAGCCAAGAACCCTAATTTTGGGAACCCCCAAAAAATGTCGCCAGATCGCGCCCGGACTGGAGCCGATCCCGGAGCCTCCACCACTGCAGCCGCTGCCTCCCGAGCCGCCAGAGTTGCGCCCCGAGGCGCATGGTCTCAAAATGTCCTTAAAGAGAAACTGGGATGTACCTAAACCCCAAAAGGATATTAAAAAATAGCTTTAAACCCATAATGACAGCCATAAAGGCCATTATTTTTACATACTTTTGGGGCCTAGGTAGGGCTTAGGCTTCAGGATGATAGAGGGGTATGTGAGGGGTACATATGCTGGGTACATAGAGACAACAGGATCTAAGGGCCGCACTACCACCGTAGAGACCCATGTTTCCATCTCAGACCTAGATCCCTAAGCCCTAAAGCCTACCCTCTTGGTAACCCCGTTGGAAACAACCGACCTCCATTCAGGAGGAATCCCCCCTGGCCGTAAGGGCAATTACTTGTGTTTAATAGGGAGTGGGGTGTTCCTAAAGTGTGGAGGGGTTCTTAGAGGGGGGTTGGTTATTGTTCCCTTATTAACCCTCACAACCCTGAACCCCAAACCCTAAACCCTGAATCCTAACCTTAAATCCCAAACCAAGACCCTAAACCCCAAACCCCAAACGCCTAACTCCAGGAGCCATGGTCCCCAAAGCTCTGGCGCGGCGGCGAGGACCCGAAATCCCCGGAAGTTTGGAAGAAAAGCTTCCCTCAGGGTAGAGGGTTTTTAATTTAGGTCTTTACACCCGATTATTTGGTATTTAGGAATTTTGATGACACCATTTCTGAGCAAATGGTGGGGGTCCGAGTTGTTCTGAGGTTTTGGGGTTTCTGGATCATCACTTCCCACTTACAGGAAACGTCCTCTCTGCCACCCCACGAAACATGGAGTAGTTGTTATTAGGCCGGTTTCATCCCCCCGTTGGCCCCACGACAGCCTAAGAGCCGATAGTTGGAAGCATTTTAAAACTTGGTTCCTCCAGTTCAAGGACTTCTAGATCTCATCCCTCGGAGTATTCAGTACCAGGGAAGCTACATTGTTGAGTTGAGGGAAAGGGCATTGTGAGCAAAAACGACCCTGTCGCGACTTTCAGCAACCTCTTTGCCCCTGAGTTCAGCTCGGCTCAATCCTTCTCTCTTAGAAGTATGGGCCCCTAGGGCATTTTAGGGTGATTCGAGGGACCCTTAAGCGTACACATAGGGCATATAGTAGGTATACAAGGATCCCAGTTACAGTGCCATAAAGGGCCATACTAGGGGCCCATGGTTTCAACCTTAGATTCCCTTAGGGTAAGATGGGTGAAGCTACATTTCCCTGTGACTGAGACCCCTTCGAGGGCACCCGCGCGCACCCTAAACCTTAAACTCTACACCACTAAACCCTAAACCCCTAAGCCCTAAACCACTAAATCCTAAATCCCTAAACCCTAAACCCCAAACCCTAAACCCTTAACCCTAAACCTTAAACCCCAAACCCTTGACCCTCCTCTTCAAGGAAGCCAGGGAGCCCCCCAGCTGCTGTGCACCCAGGAGGAGCACGTGCCTTCCATGAGGGCTCCGCACAACAATGAGGCTTTGCAAGCCTGCGTGGGTTTATTCCCTGGTGGGGTTGAGGGGTTGGTTTTAGGGTTTAGGGTTAAGGGTTTAGGGGTTAGGGTTTAGCAGGGAATGGGGAATGGATCCCTATAGTAGTCCCTTTAGAATCCCCAATAATAATCCCCATGATCCATTCCCCCATTCCCTTCTAAGCACGAGGGAGTTTAAGGTAACAGCGTTCAGGTTTCGGGGTTGGGGGTTCAAGAATTTTTGGTTTGGGTGGGGACTTAGGGTTTAGGGCTTGGGCTTGGGGGTCTGGATTCTAAGGTCTCTGGTTTGAAGTTTATGCTTGACGTTTGGTTGAGAAAAGAAGGAGATACTGTGGATGAGGGGAACCTTGTGGCACTTGGGCTTCCTCAGCTACTTGGCTTCTGCGGATTTAGGGTGCATACCGGTAACCCCCAATTTCCTACAGCTTAATGGGTTATACTTACGAGTTAGGAGGTAAATGCAACTAAGCCCTAAGCAGTGGGTAAAGATCGAGTTGCAGCTGTGGATGTGCCCCGTTTGGATCCTGGTGTACCAATAATAGCAGAGTTGAAGCTAAATCTGTTTTCGAAAACCACAAACCACAAGAAACTTCCGGGAGACAGCCGAGCAACGCTTACAACTGGCTGGTCCCAGAGAAGAGGCAGGTTTTCTGGGCGTCCAGGGCCTTCCGGCAAGTCCTGATGTACTTGGACCGGAAGTGCTGCGCATGCAGATCTCCAGCTCAGGATTTCCCACGCCTTGCTGCTGTCCCTTTCGGAAAGGTGGATGGCAAGAAGGCAGCGGAAGAGTGCAGCCGTCACAGAGAGACACAGATTTGATGCACAAAGATTGTTGGAGGCATAGGCATGGCGAGATGGAAGTTGATCATGAGCTTGTACATTTTGAGCACGGCCGTCAGCAGCACTCCCGCCATGGAGCACCCGAAACGCTGGTCGCACGCGTGCTGAGATACCTCTCGCATGGGATCAGAAGTCTCCGCTACCCTAAACCCTAAACCCTAAAACGCCTAAACCCTAAACCGTGGAAACCTAAACCCTGAACGCAGAGATATCTTCTTCATTCCTGAGCTACCATCTGGGAGCACCAAAGTTTGAGGGTCCGAGAAGAGAGAAGGCTACGACAGTCCGCAGTACTCGAAGCTTAGAAGTATGGGCACTAGGGTTTAGGGGTAGTACCCCAAGTAAGGCTCCAAGGACCTAAATACTGTAATAGGGTTTTTACTCGAATATTAATGGTAGTTGGGCCCTAAAACCCTATAATTTGGGTCCTTGGACCCTTAGGGTTAAGGGTACATATAGGGTATGTACTAGGTATATAAGGATCCCAGGGTGAAGGGCCCATACTTTCAACCTTAGACCCAAACTCTGCGCTGTAGACGTCAATTCGCCACAGCTTAGAGGACAGCCAGTTCAAAGTCCATGCTCTCTACGCTTTAGCTGTAACCACATTTGCCCACAGTTTTATGGGTTTTGGTGTATTTTAATTACTATTCAGCTGTAGGTAGTTGGGGTTACAGGTAGGACCCCTCCCAATAGCATGTTCCATGCGACATGGTTCCTCAACAATCTCTGCAGCAGAGCCCGTAAGATCCGAGATATGCTGGGATGGTACCCATCCCAACACCCAAAACAAAAGCAGTCTCAAACCCCAAACCTTTTTTTTGGGTTTGGGGCCTAAAGCATGAACCGAAACCTTAAACCCTACACCCTGAGCCCTAGGCTCCCAACCCTCAACTGTAACGCCTCTTAAACCTTCAGGCCTAAACCCTAGAGTTTAGGGTTTAGGGCCTGAATCCTGAGTTGGAAGCCTCACTCCCTACACCCCTGAACCCAAAGCCCCCAGCCCTCAACTGTAAAACCCTAAAGCCTGTAAATCCTAAACCTGCAACCTTCACCCTATTTATTCTTAGGGTTTAGGGACTTGGGATTGGATTTTAGGGTTTTCCTTTACTAAGGGCCCATGCACTTTTTCAATACTTGGGATTTGGGTACTAGTGCTTGTAGTACAGGTGTACTAGTGCTTGTAGTATAGGTGTCGGGTAGGTTTGCGTATGCTTTTGAAGGATGATCCGCCTTCCACTGGCCGCAACTGGCGCAGCAAATTGCGACGGGCGCCGGAAGTGACTGCTTCCTGGGCAGCGGAGGTAGCTGACAGGGCTGAGGTCCTGGTTCGGCTAGGGTTTGTCAGGTTCAGTGGTTTAGGGTTTCAGGGTTAAGATGGCTGGGTTTAGGATTCACAGTGCGATGGCTAGGGCCTAGGACACAAGCTTTCCAAGCGCGGAGTCGTGTTGTGGCGTCTCCCCGAAGGGCGTAGTCCTCCCCCACAGCGATTCTATGGGGATGCGGGGAACTCCCCACACTGGTTTCCTAATTCCACCCACTATAGTCTCAAATACGCCGAAGGCACTCGCGGCCGAGGGCCAGAAGCCTGAAGTCGCGCGAGCAGACGTGCCGGAGGAGCGGCGCCTACCTCAAAAATGAAACTGACCCTTGAAGCCCAGTTGCCTAGATATTGGGTTGCTATCTTTAAGTCCCTAAACTTACATATTATCTAAAGCCCAAGAACCTACTACATGGGTACCTGGGCTTCTGGGGTCCTAAGCCCCACAAGTAGGTAAAATGATGGTCCAAAACCCCTAAACATGATCCACAAGTCCAGGTAGGGGTTTCTCAGGACGCGCATGCCTTGAATCTCTTAAGGGAGGTTATAGACAGAAAAGTGTGTGTCTGTATATATATATATACATATCGAGTAATGGGTACTAGTTTAGGGTTTAGGGTGCGTACTAGCAGAATTATCAAAACAGCGGAGGCAATCCTTTTGGGCATGCAAGGACTTCCAGCAAAACCGAAATCATAAGCTTAGAACCTTAAACCCTATGAACCCTAAGCCCTAAACCTTCAACCTTGAACACTAAGCCCTAAAACCTAAATAAAACGTAAGTGTGAGCACAACAGCCATGAGTCGCGCGGCCCTGGCGCGCTTTAGGATGTCCCAGGCACCGGCCAATTGGAGTTGCTTGCAGGGTCTAGGGTTTAGAGTTAAAGGTTTAGGGTTCTTGACGCGGATGACGCCAAAAAGAAATCCTGACTGAGTCCCCTGGGTGAGCCGGGGTTTAATAAGCCCCTTGATGAGGGTTGAGGGTACACTATCAATTTTCTACTTGGGGAAGTTATCCTATAGCCATTCAGAACCTGTACGTCCTGATGTGATGCTTATCATAGATCGCTTGCCAGAGACTCCTTCATGATGAGCCCGAATTATATTTGGGACACCAAAAGCTATCATCCTTCTGACAACCTTATCCTAAACCCTAAACCAGTTTCAATTCAACTTGAGTGTGCCTGGGATGTTATAAGACTCTTCGACCTTCCTCGAAGAAAGAGGCAAGAGGAGGTGCCTATACCTTGGCTCGAGCCCCCGCCCTGTAGTAGTCGTGTAGTAGCAAAGTACGAGGAACCCATTATAATCACCATTAGCCCTTAGAGTCACTGTTTTTGGGTGGTGGTCCACGTACAGCCTATACCCTAGACTTCATCCGGGCATTGTTTCGTCTTCAAAAGGCTACAGGCACAAACATAGAGTAGAATGATTCTCTCCTGCTAAGTTTGTGCGTAAAGCCTTACTTAGTACAGCGATTAAGAAACACTAGTCATCCATCATTGCAAGACAGCCTGAAGCCTGCTAATCATTGACTTTCATGCTTAGCAGCCTGTCAGAACGGATTTGGTGACCCTAAACCCTAAACCCTAAACCCTTCCATCAGGCCATCAGGGTGCGCCTGGGGTTCAGTGCCTTGTATCGCTCCACGTTAGCCATATACAAAGCCGAATAGTAGCCATGGGCTCCAAAGTGCCAAGCTCTCCCCAAAGTCTTCAGTCAGGGCCCAAGTACCCAAATGTTGGGACGTAAAGCATTACTAGACATGAAAGTAATTGGGATATGTTTCAGTACATAGTCTAAACTCCTTAAAGCGGGGTTATATAGGAGATTACTATAGAGGTTATTACGGGGGATACAAGGAGTTTAGACTGTAGCTCACATGAACCTTGCAGAAATCTCTTGGAGTCGCAGGAGCTGTCGCTGGAGCGCCAGATGGAGGAGAACCCGAGACCTCAGCATAAACCATCATCATATGAGCCATAACCTAGACTCCTTCAAGGGGGGTATATAAGGGATTATATCTGGCGCTACTATAGGGGAAATAGATGGGGATACTGGGAGTGTAGATTATGGCACATATGCCTGAGAGGGCGGGGGCCTACTTGGTATTCCTGAGTGTTCCCTAGTACCACCCTAATATCCAAATACCCTAAACCCAAATACCCTAAACCCTATAATAGCCTAAACTCTAAACCCTAGAGCTCACGGATGATCATTTGGGCTACCCAGTACCTACTCCGGCGGGCCCACCCCCTAAGCAATGCTAGGAAGCAGATTCACCCGGTTTTGGGCTTATGCTTCAGGGTTAGGGTTTAGTCAAAGGATGTTTGAAACAAATGACCGGCAGCTTTGCACAGCTGGTGAGGTATTAAGGAATCGTGAAGCAGTTGTATCAAGTGTTATTCGGGAGTGAGGGGGGCTTATTTTCAGCTGTTTAGGGCTCTTGGTTTGGCATTGGAGCATGTAGGCTTTCATGAATCAATCTGATCTACCCTAAACCCTAAACCCTAAAACAAGGTACAACGCATCTTGCTTAAGGGATCCGCCACCGTTCTGAGCACCCCAATGAGGTTGCTGAAAGCCAAACCTGGATTCCCAAAGTAGCTAAAACTCTTCCCCACGCCCCTAAACCTAGACCCTCCTCCTACCCTCTATTAGGGCTTAAGTACCCACTATTAGGGACCATATATCCCCAATTAAGGGTACTAGGAAGGTCCTGGAACATATCATAAAAGACAAGTATTCTACATACCTTTCGTGTTCAGGAAAACACCAGCCAAAAAAGCATGCTCGGCTGGAGGAGTTGCGACAGCGTCGCGACGATGAGCGGCGCGCAGGCAACTTCGACCAGGCCCCCAGGGGATCAAATGAGCTATAATCTAAGCCTGGACCCCCAAAAGTAGGTAAAATAATGGCCTTTATGACTATTATTAGGGGTTCAGGGCTATTATTTTACATACTTTTGGGGTTTAGGAACTCCTTCAAGGGGGGGTTATATAGAGGATTATATTTGGGATTGGTTTAGGGTCCTAAACTCCTTCAAGGGATCATATACGGGAGTATATAGGTGTGTGTTATAGGGACTATTAAGTGGGATACTAGGAGTTTAGGCGATAGCAAATTGCACTTCATTACGAGGAAGGTTTGGGAAGGCGGTTCCAAGAACTGAGGGCTCCTCTTACCTTGGGGAGCCCTAGAATCACAATTCCAGTGCATCTGCGTCTAGAAGGGGGCCTCTGTTTATGGCAACTCCGGTTTGGAAACATGTTCCTTGCACTTACCTCTGGTTAGCAGGAAATTACAGCAGGGAAATGAACACTCATTTTTTCCGAACTATTGGGGGCTGTATAAAAATGGAAAGCTATTGTAAGGATCATATAGAAACTACCACAAGCTGGAGCACCCAATAGTTGCACAATTCGGCTCCGTGCGAACATCGGGTTTAGGGTCCTGGGTTTAGGCTTCAGGTTTTAGGACATTCTATCCCCCTAGTCACAACTCACCCCCTCCTGACCGTGTAACCGTGAACACCAACCCCCATTATAGCACCATTACATACGGAGGAAAGTTGATTCTTAGGAGGGGTGGGGGAGGGTTTCCTATTTGAGAATGTGATTGTGACTCGATTACACCAGCTCGCGCAAGGCCCCACGCACCCCCGTAATCAATATGAGCGAGTCCCTAGCCCAGCTGGCGGTTGAACAACGCCAGTACGTCCTAGGTTCAGGCCCAGCCGTTGGGCTGAGTAGGCGGGTTTCTCATCCTCTTCGTAGAGGTGTCAGTCATTTGCGCTGGCGCGCATGTCTGCTCAGAACAGGGCTGTTGTTTTCTGACTGAGCAAAACTGCGGGTAAAATCCGGGGCACTATCGTGGATGGAGTAAGATCCATGGAAATCTTGCATCACCTGACCTAGCCTCTAACTTGGAAGCTAGGATCCTTGGTTCTGCAATTTGTTTCCGTCACCCGGGTCCTTTGAGAAAAGAGCCCCAATCCGTCTGTATAACAACTACAAAGGCTCACCACTAACTCGTGGAGCCTCACTCAATTTTCTCAACTTGCAACCCAAGCCCTGAACCCTGAGCCCTATACAACCTAAGCCCTAGATCCTACGCCTTGAGACTCTGATTTAAGCCCAAAGCCCTACAACCTAAACCCTGTAAACCTAAACTCTAATCCAATCCCCTGATCATAAAACACCCTATAATAAGCCTCCACTCTGAGCCCTGAACCCCAACCCCTAGACCCCTAAACACAAAACCCCTAAACCACAAACCCTAAACCCCCACACCCCTGAGCCCATAAACCCAGAAACCTTGAATCCATAAACCCCTAAACCCCTAAACCCATAAACATGGAAACCCTAAACCCATGAACCCTAAGACTTCCGCAGGCTCTGGATGCCGCCGCCTTGTTGGCCTCGCTGCAGCCCTCCGCTGAGGCGAAGTTGCGCCTTGCTGTGGCACGGTTGGAATGCGGTGGCCAGGAGGGGCATGGGAAGGGGCTTGGGGGTTTCGGGTTTAAGGCTTAGGGCTTAGGTGTTAAGGTTTAGGATTTAGGGCTTAGGGTTCGAAGAATAAAGTTTGGGGTCTAGGGATTGGGTTCAGTGTTTAGAGGAAGGGGTTCGGGTTTACGTGGTGTTCAGCCAAAGGGGTCCAGGTGCCCAATTGTCGCAAACTTTCCCAAAACCGAGAGCTTGGAGTTTCTAGCATTGTTTAGTTTGTGCTGCTTATACGCCTTACCTAAGCCCTAAACCCCAAAGCAGCATCATTTGTTGAGGTTTCCAAGGCAGATCAATGAGGGCTTTCAGTGCGGGGTCTGAAGATTGAGTTTAGCGTATTATGGGTTGGGGTTTAGTGTTTGGTGTCTCCAAAGCTGAAGGTTGCAACTCTGGCAATTACGGTCCATGTAAACCCGCGAACATGTGTGAACCTCCCAGCTGGAACCCTAAAAGCCCTAAACCCAGACTGCTAAGCCCCCAGAGGCACCAAATCCTGAATCTTGCACCCCTGAACCCTCAGTCCCTACATTCTAGATCATTAGACCTACCCTGAATAGCAAATTCCATTGCACGTTCAATGATTGGCTATAATAATCCCGGTCCCCGCATCACTATATATAACCCCTAAATGAGCCCAACATGTGCCCTACGCAGCCAATAAACCCTAAACCCAGAACCCTAAACGCTGAACGCTGAATCTCCAAGCTTTACACGGTGAAGCCCTAAATTCCTAAACCCAGATCCCTAAACCTTTACTCCAAAACCCCAAATCCCTAGACCGTTAATCCGCAACCCCAAATCCCTAAACCTGTAATCCTTTACTAACCCTAAGCCCTCAAACCCTTAATTCTACACCCTACATCCTAAACCCTAAATCCTAAGCCCTAAAACCTAAATCCTAAGCCAGGACCAGCAGGCCTTAGAAGAGCTTAAGCGACTCCGCGAGATAGCCGAAGGCGGCGGCGAGTCGCTGGGGGAGGCGGCGGCTGGGTTTAGGGGTTTTGGGGTGTTGGGGTCTAGGTGTTTAGGGTTTTAGGGTTTTGGGTTTTAGGGGTTCAAGGTTTTAGGGGTTTAGGGTTTTAGGGGTTCAGGGTTTTAAGGGGTTTTGGGTTTTAGGGGTTAGGATTAAAGGTTTAGCGTTTAGGTTTTTGGAGGTTTGGCGGGGGGTTGTTACAGGGGCTTCAAAGGGGTTATAAGGATATGGAAGGGTATATAGCTATATATATATATATGTATATATTTGCATATATGTACAGGCCTTGAGGATCCAGGGACACACAAACAATAGGGTCTTTTGGTACACAAAACCATTTAGAGTGTGACATTTGGGGTCCAGGCCGCCCCCCCCTTTGAACCTTAGGGTAATGAGGATTGGGATTTCGGGTCGGTGTGTAGTACTTTGGTATAGTTCCTTTAGGGCTGGGACATAGAATTCTCAGACGTAGGATTGAGGGCTCAGAGGGGTTTAGGATATAGGGCGGATGTTTGGCTTGTAGGAGTTTGGTCTTATGCTGGGTTCATTTAGGGCTGAGGGTTGTTCAGTGTTTAAGGTTTGGACTAAGGGCGGAGGTTTCTGGGAAGATTATTCATTTGTTTGTTGTATGGGTCCTGTGAGGATTTCTTCGGAGGTTGTTGGGCTTTTTGCATGGGACTTTGGCAGCCAGTAGGTTTGCATGGCTTCAGAGGTTTAGATAGCCCTACAGGTCCAAGTACCCAATAATTCAATGATCATATACTAACCCCAACGCTGTAATTAATTCAATTGCTAGTACCAACACCTCAAGTACCCAATTATTGGGTACATGGACCCTTAGGGTACTGGATTAGACAGGTTGCACTTATTTTTTGTTGACAGAAGCTAAAGAATCTAGGGGTCGAGCAGCGTTCAGCTAGGGGTGAGGGTGAAGAAGCGGCCGGGTCCAATAAAAAGGAAGGTTTGCCAGCCTCCACACGAGCGCCAGAGAAGTTGCAGTCCTACAAGCTAACATGAAACCTGAAAAAGGCCTTGTAGACCACTGTCCTTTCAATAGAAGGATGCATGCGGGTTGCGTCTAAACCCTGAGGCCCTTAAACTCTAAACCCTGCAGGCCGAAACCCTTAAACCCACAACCCTTAAACCCTCAATTAACCCTCAACCTTCAACCCTAAACCCTCACACCCTTCAAACCTTCAGTAACCCTAAACCTTATACCCCATTTCAGCTGGGGAGACCATAGCCAGCCTCAGACTCTTTGGGAGGACTTTGCGCGATGGTTTCGCATGGCGCGACACTGGGCTGTGCAGACCGCCACGTGCCTGCGTTTGGCATTCAGCGTCCCTCGGAAGGGTTATATCTTAAGGGATATACAGTGGTT
Organism: Symbiodinium pilosum; assembly: GCA_905231905.1. Classification (NCBI taxonomy): domain Eukaryota; class Dinophyceae; order Suessiales; family Symbiodiniaceae; genus Symbiodinium; species Symbiodinium pilosum. The sequence continues at coordinate 10,594 of CAJNIZ010003460.1, read as the reverse complement.
ATATAGTGAGAAAAGGGGGTGGGATATAGGGGCGGTATAGGGATATAGGGAGGAGATAGGGACTATAGTCTACGGATTACATTGTCCAAATAATGGAGAATCAGATGGTCAATTAAAACGAGAACGAAATGGAGAATGCAACTTAGGGTTGAGGCTTTAGGGCTTCCATTTGGCGTCTATAGTCCCCCTTAAGTAGATAGAACATGGGGTTTATAAGGATCTTATTATACTGTACCCGAAACTATATTCTATCCACTTAAGGGTGACTATAGGCTTAGGATGAAGGATTTAGCTTTACCTACACCCCCAAAGTATGTAAAATAATAGCCCTAAACCCATAATATCCCATACTAATAGCATAAGGGCCATCATTTTTCATACTTTTGGAGTCCAGGTAGGACCTATGCGTGCAGACTAGGCTTTAAGGCTTCAACTCAGAGTTTCTGCTTGGGACTGCCTGGGTTTAGGGTTTAGGGGTTTAGGGTTTAGGGTTGACGTGGGTTCGGGCTCAGAGCTCGTATGCTGGAGATTTGGGCAGAAGCGTCGGTTTTAGAATCTAGCTTCCAGTTTTCATTGTCGTTTTAGTAAGGGCTTTTGGATTTTTAGGATTGAGCTTGTTATTTGTGGGTTCAAGCGCGAGTTGTTGCAGGCTTGGTTTGAGCTGTGACTTCTACTCACTCAGGAGAGGAAGAACCATTACCGTGCTCTGCAGATCCCTGCAGACTCGTCTGCTGCAGCCGCTTGGCTATGCAGCAGGGAACGGGAATTCAGAGTTCAAGGTTAAGCGGTGAAGGTGTGGGGCATGGAGATTTCGGGCTTCGGGGTAGATTTTTCATCTGGTGAGGTTTGGAGTGGGGCTTGGGACTAAGGTTGAGGTTTTATAGGTGCAGGAAAGCTTAGAGATTTATAGCAGCTGTGGTTAGATTTGGTTGCTCTGGCGGAGAAGGGATGCAATTTCCACAGTTCTCCCTGGTGAGTTTCAGCTATTTCGAGATCCCTACACCTCAAAAATTGGAGGTTCTAGGTTTGGGGTCACAGGTTAAGGCTTAGGGGTTTGAACTGGAGAGCACGTCTACTTCTTGGATTTATTGTGGAGGTTTATGTAGAGATTGTTGTTCAAGATAAAGGTTAAGGGTCTGAAGCGCGTATGCTTGCAGGGTCTAGGGTCGAGGATTAGGTTTTTTGTTCGAGGTTGAGGGGTAAGGCCTTAGGTTCATGCAGGTGTCGGGTTTAGGGTTTACAGGGTTTGGGGCTGAACGTGTAGGGTCAAGGTATAGGGAAAGGGTTTCCGCGAAGAGCCACGAAACCGTCATCAGGGCTCCATAATGTGTGCTTGGGGAGTTTCCTCATGCTATTATCAAACCCTAAACCCTAAACCCTAAACCCTAAACCGCATTATCAAACCCTAAACCTAAACCCTAAACCCTAATAGCTGAAGCTCCAAACTCTGAGAAATCACGCTTAAATGCCAGGGTTTATGGCTTAGGGTCCTACATCTCACTGCTGACTCAAGGAACCCACGGCCATGGACTAACAGCTCCCTAAAGGGAGGATTGTGGGTCTACTGAGGAAATTGGGGGATATTTCCCATCATGGCGAATCAAATGGAAAAGAACATGGAGCATGAAATGGAACCTGGGGTTATGTAGAGTTTATGAGGGCTCTAATTTCCTACAGCTTCATGGCTTATATTTCTGAATGATATGAGCTAACTACTACTACTACTACTACTACAACTACACTGTAGGTAATTGGGATTTCAGTTACCGATGAGGCTTATGACAGGCCGTAAGCAGCAGTCTTGGGAGCTGATCCTAATGATTCTGGAGTCGAACTAGGCCAACAAAAAAGATTCCCCGCAAGCAGTTCAGTGCCTTACTGCCATGAGGCTGTTGATGTTGGCAATCCTGAACATTATCAAGCCACAAGCTCTAGGAAGAAGAGTCGTTTGGCGTTCAAAGGCGGTAACGAGAAGATAAACGAGTTACTCAGACGCTAGAATTAACTTACCTGGACAAAAACATTTGGGGTCTTACATGAAGGAAGCTCTGTTTTCCCAAACATGAACAACAACATCATCGGGTCTAGGCAAACATGAGCAGTGCTGTCAATCTTGTATGTGCGAACCTTCTGGGCGAATTCACGTACCATGCAAATGCATCCAACTAAGGAAGTCAAAGCTGCCTATCGAAAGGACTGGCTGCTTCGTTGTGGTGTGGGGTTTGATAGGTTTGAGATTCATGTGTGTCCGATTGGAGTCAGGGTTTGGGGGTTGGGTGTTCGGGTATGCCAGGTGGTTCCCCGTATTTTTGGAGTGTGACCGTGAAGTCCACATGGACGGCATTCCTGCAATATAATTCCGTGGGTTTTCGGCTTATGCTCATGTCAATCCTGCGTAGGGTGCTCAGGGACGCTGGTGCCTGCGATTGTCTGGCGAACGACGAAGACCTTCAAAAAACATGACTACCATTTCCTTAAGCGACGCCTCAAGACAGCAGCAAGTATTCAATGTATAGTATTCATTTGAGAGGCGATGCCTGTAATTGACTTGCTTCTTATCTTATACAAGTTCTCTGAGGACATCAGCTCTGGCCTCCCAAACGATGCTCAGGGTCACCAGCACCCTTGAAAAACATCAGATTTAGGGTAGAAGTTGGCAATGACCACCCAAGCCTCATTGGCTTTCCATCGGGCAGGTCATGCCGTGTCGGTGCTTCTGCTAATTTCGCTAGGCCATTCCCCGCTGGGATTTGGGAAGCTCGGCACGGGAGGGCAGAATTCTGTCAGGCTCCTGCGTGAACGTGACAATCTTCAAGCTCGTTTCCCTGCCAGACATTTGAATTCTACACTGAGCCTGGAAGGCATGAAGGTGCTGACGCAAATCACACAGGCCGCAGAAGGAAACAACTGGTTAAAGGTCCGCGAGTTGTACGATTCGTACTCTGGTGAAGAGGTTCAAATTCTCAATGCTGTGATGTATGCCGCGGCTCGATGTGGCCAACTCCGTCAAGGTGCTGAAGTCTACAAGCGGCTGTGCAACTTAAACATTACGAAGACAGAGCCGTCTTACTCTGCCGCGCTCAAGATTCATGCAAAACTTGGGCACCGTGACATTGTCCGTCAGATTTGGAAAGAGGCTCGACAATCCCTGGACCTATCCCAGCAACTTGCTATAGCACGCATCGATGCAGCTGCGACAGAGGGAGATGTTGAAACGTCCGCTCTGATCCTTGATGAGATGAACAAGAGTGGAGTTGACATACAAATATTCCACATAACTTCTGCAATTCGTGCGTGTTGGGCCGCCAAGGGCCAACGGTGGCGCGCCGCAGAGTTCCTGTTTCAAATGGCCGCCGGGCTCGGCCTACAGCCAACTCTTCCAACTTTCGCATGTTTGGCAGGCGCATATAGATCCGCGCCCTTACAAGGGAAAATGGTCTGACGCCAAACGAAGTTTTTGCTGAGAGCTACCTTATCTCCGTGCTTGACCTTGACAAAGATCAGGTCTGGAGCTCTGTTCGCACGGTCGGCCAATGGACGTCCTATTTGCGTGAAAGCTCGCAGGAAAGGTTGGAGGCAGCGCAGACGGCTCTGAGAAACTTCAAAGCTGCCGGGGTTCAGCTGTCCACTCTCTGTCAGAGGTTGGACTCGGCCCTTGGGCGTATAGATCCAGGCATGCTTTGATGTCCCAGAGGAGGACTCTCTCCGTTGTACAACTAATTCGCGCAGCTTTTGCCTTGACACTTCGTGCGATGAGCAGTCGGATAAGCAGAATACTTGCCCAGCGCGTCCACATGCAGCGTGAATAGCATCAAGACGGGTCGCAGTTGGGTCAGGCTCTCAAGGACATGTGATCCTGGGAAGCCGCACTGGTTCTACTCAGCTTGTCGTACTGAGCGCAAGCGAAGGCAAAGAAAGGGACAAATATCTAGAAGACTTGTATTACTGATTCGAAGGAACTCGCCACCCACTTTATTCTCCCTATCCTTGAAGTGCCTCCAGCTTCCTGCGGACGTCCTGAATATTGATTACTTTGCTCAATCAAATTCAATTCTGATTTCAGTGTATTTGACGTACTTGCAGAGAGTCAAATGTCTTTTGATTTCATCTCAAAACACAGAGAGCCCAATAAGTATCCTAAGATGCGCTGTAACTCGTGAATCGGGAGGCGCTGCTTCTCTTTCACCCAGACAAGGCGGGCAAAGGGGCTGGAGAAGGGAGACTCACAAAGGGCACTATGGTGCCCTTAAACGTGGCGAATGGTGCAAAGTTCAGGGTTTCGGGTCAGGTAGGGGCCTAAATCCTGAGAGAATCGTTTTGACTTTCATATTATTACGTATGTGTAAGCATGCAATGTTCCCGACTATGGCCTTAATCCTACTCCCGCAGTTGGTTGGCTGCATAGATTCTGCTTAGCGATGCTGGACGTATGGCCTTGTGCTAAACAAATATGACCCATTTTAACTTCTCCTCAACAAACATACCATCTGCGCTTAGTACATGCGACATCCTGAGTATTGTTCATATCGGTTGTTGTTGCAGTCGTGGCCTGGTTTATCTAGGGTCCCAGTATGCTGGGTGCTATTCTTCAGCAATCGACTGTTGTTCCCCAGAAGAGGCCATGTTTCCGGCAACTATCTATATGCACCCCATGTGGTCTGGGAGCGCTATGGTACAGTAAAGTATCTTACAAAGGCATACCGAAGACAGGAGACCGCGCGTTATACTTTGTGCTCCTTATCATCAACCTACGACGAACCCGACATCCTAATCCATGCGCGCCGTGCAAAATCGTCACCCATGCCCAACCCGACTCTTACCTGGCGTGATCCCGTCCCCTTTACTTGCGGCCCTCTACGCGCTTGTATTAAGCATGTCTGCCAAAATGCTTCGAGTACCGTAGAAAGTAATTGCAATTGGGGGGGGGGCGGATGTTTACCTAAAAGTGAAAACAATTAATTCCAAAATGCCTGAACCCTGGATCCCAGACCCTTCCTAGAGGATCCAAGAAGCCAAATATGCCATTCAGATTGTAGTATTTGGGGCCTGAAGTTCTGAAGGCCTTCTACTTGGGTACTTAGACCTTAGGCCTTGTCAGCGTACTTACCACAGCACGTCAAGGCTGGTGGTGACGCGGAGCGCTTCCGCGCTGTACAGGAGGCATTGGACTCATTAAGCCTTTGGAGGGTCAGGGATTTGGGATTCCGTGGCAGCGTCGCGGCCTTGGGAGGTTTTTGGTGTTTGGGCTTTTAGGCCTGAGGGCCCAGAGTGTGCGCTCTAGATTTCATCTAAGGAGTTTCATTTTTGGGCCTTTCCTGTATAACCCTGCATAGCCCTTATGTACATCCTAGTCTCCTCTTTACGTAAGCCTTACGCAGGCCTTAAACTTCCTGTCTGCAAATTTCCTGAAGCTGAGGGATTAGGGATTAGTAAGGGAGGTTTCGGGTCTAAGTGATGCAAGATCAGAGACGGCCTGGCGTTTCGAATCTCCTGTGTGATGGAATAGCAGTAGTGTTTCATACTTTACCTCGGGGTTTTCAGGTTGCACAGCGTGGGGCTTGGATTCGAGATTCGAGACATGGGGCTAGACCCTAAACCCTAAGCCCCTAAACCCTAAACGAGAAAACTTAGGCTTTGGGGGTGCCCTCAGGTCAGGATAGGAAAGGATGGAGGCTTTCATTTTTCCAGGGTCTGGAGGCTTATAATTTCAGAGTTGCTGTCTAGGGCTAAGGTTCTGGGTTCTTGGCTTAGGGAACTTGGTAGGTAAGGTGTATTGGGTTTAGGGTTCAGGGTTTAGGGTTTTGCTGTTTCTTTCACAACATGTGAGCCGCATTGTTTATGTTTGTGTTCATTGTTCATGTCTCTTTAAGGCGCCTGGTAGATGTAGGATGGCAAAGGCGCAGAGAAGCACGTTCGACTCTATATCCCTGAGTCCCAGGGTTTCAAGTTGTAATTTTCAAGCCCTATAATTCGTCTGCAATAATTTGAGACCATACCCTACCCCGGACCAAAATGGCATGTCAAGACAGACCCCACAATGTGTACTGGTCTAATAGAAAGAGGCTATACGGGGTGTAGGAGCGAGGAAGCTCAACGCTGAAGCTCCCAATCCCAAACCTTCAGCCCCCAACCCTTGTAATCCCGGACCTTTAGAATAAACCCTAAACCCAAAGCCTTATACCCTAAATCCAAAACCCTGAAGTCTAATCGAAGCTGGATGGTATGAGGCCTGGGAAATGATTGGCACCGAGTCTCTGCTGCGTTTGGATGGATGGGTCCAAGCACCCTTAAAAGTAGGGTTTTACTCACCAAATACTATAATCTGAATGGTACTTGGCGTCCGAAGCCTCATTCTTTCGGTACTTGGGCCAGGTAGGGGATAAAGAGCCACTCAGGGTCCCCAACAACGTATGAGCATCGACCCTCAACCCCAAAACCCTAAACCCTAAACCCTTAAACCCCTTAAACCCTAAACCCTAAACCCCAAGCCCCAAAACCTGTGTTTACAAGGGGGGGAGCCCGGGAGAGAAATGATGGTTCCAGGCTCCTTACGAGCCATTTGGGGGTTTCCCAAAATTAGGGGTACCATTTTGGGGGTCCCTATAATAAGGACTATAGTATATTGGGATCTATATTGGGGTACACCCCTATTTTGGGAAGCTACCATTTATCGGCTTCAGGCTCCACGATTACCCTAAGGGTCCAAGGATGCAAATAATGGGATTTTTAGGGTTGAGGGTTGAGGGTTTAGGGTTTAGGCTTCAGGGTTTAGGGTTTAGGGTTCAAGGTTTAGGGTTTTTACTATAAGACTAATGGTATTTGGGTCCTAAGAACCCTATTATTTGGGTCCTTGGACCCTTAGGGTTACGTAGTTCACATGGCCTGCACCGGATTCATCTAGGTGATATGGAGTTGACGGTGCAGAACGTCTAGGGTTTTGGCTGGATTTGCCGTGCTGCCATCCATAAACCCTTCAATTACTGTCGAAGCCTGACAGCTTCTGTAAGTCTCTTTTTATATACATATACTCATACTCCGTTTCATGTTCGACACTCTTTTCCATGTGATTCTTCTTGTCGGTGTCTTTTCAATTTGGGTTCCTGAATCCCAAACCCCTCTATCACACACATCCTTATACAGTCCTATATACTTCATAATGTTACCCAGACCTACTTAAGATCCCCTACCAATACTCTCCGCGCGCTTTTCCCAAATGTAGTACTTTAGTGCAACTTCGTGGTTTGGGTCCTCTACCTTAACTGGATCAATGTTAGGGATCCTTTAATTTTTTTTGGGTATGGGAATCCTTATATTTAGGTAAAAAGGATCTTTTTTTCTTCCTAGAGTAATGTGGGTCAAGTTAAGCCGTAAACCCTGAAGTATTTTTTGGTGTAGGGTCTAAGGTTTACGTAGGGTTTAAGATTTAGGGCTTAGGGTTTAGGATTTAAGGTTTAGGGTTCAGGGATTATTGTAGATTTTCTAGATGAAGGCCTCTAAATCCTCGAAAGGGGGATGCAAGGTATGGGCCTTTGATCCTCCCTGCCCCACATTCTTTTTGTGCTCTGCCTTGTGGTTATAAGGCATAAAGAGATGCACATGGTGGATCTATACCATATATATATATATATAAGAGGATTTACAGGGTCCAGGTTGCCCAACAATTAGGGGCCCGTTTCCATTAAAAAACAAAAGCCGCATATAGCGCATTGGGGTCTATACGGGGTCCCCCTATTTTGGGAAAAGACAATTTATATTGCCCCGCCCAAACCTCTAAGTCCCGAAGAATGCGGTAATTTTTTTTGCGATAGACAGTGTGGGCAAGGCTGATGGAGCTTTGTGTCTCTTGGGTACTCAGACGCCTCGTAGTTTCCTATACTTGGTGAGGGTTCTTTCTAAAGTTTGAGCTTTGTCCTCCAGTCCTCCACCACGCAGTGTACTCCTGCATATCCACCGCCACTGTGTTGTCCTAGCTTCTGGGACCCTACCCCCTAATGCCTGTAAACCCTGAGCCTTAAACCCTAAACCGCTGCTCTGGAATTCGTAAATGAATGCGACCCGTCCGCCGCTTGCTATGCCAGATGTGGGTCGATAGATCGCTTCTCGCAATATATAGTATAGAGACATCCCATACACGAGGCATTACCCATACTAGCGTCGATATGATCGGGTTATGAGGGGTGTTCAATACTGGAGGTGAGGGATCGAAGGGGTTCACAAGGCTTGAAAAGCCAACAAACAGATCTCTGGTAAGCATGGGGGGTGTCAACCAGGACCCTCCTTGTACCCTTAATTGGGGATATATGGTCCCTAATAGTCGGTACTTAGGCCCCAATAGAGGGTAGGAGGAGGGTCTAGGAATTTTGTTTGCAAAGTTTGCAGTCGGGAAGGCCAGGACGACTTAGGAAGTAGCTTCGTGATGATAGATGAAAGCTTAACAGGGTTTCTGTAGTCTAAACTCCTTAAAGGGGTTATATAGCGGATTATATAGGGAATTACTATAGGGCTTATTAAAGGGGATACTAGGAGTTTAGATTATGGCTCATGTGTAGGGGCTAGACGGAATTTGCCGCTGCCTGCTGTCCCCCAAGGCTTACCTGTAACCCCAATTACCTTCGTTTGGAAATTCCTCTTGTTAGTATTGGGTAATTGAGGCTAAGATAACATGATTTTCAAAGGCCCTAAACCCTGACTCTAAGCCCTGCAGCCAGGAAGCGATGCGCCGCGTCTACGACTTCGGCGCCTTGTCCGCGCCGCCGGTTCGGACGGCGCCCACACGACCGGCGCACACAGACACCCGCTAAATGTCTGAGCAGGTTCTACATTTCAGGGTATCGCCTGGACCCTACAGCATACAGAGCAATCGCAGTTTTCTACAATTTTCCGAGGTTTCGGACCATTATCCTACCAAATTCTTGGGGTTTAGGTGGAGCTACAGGGACTTTAGGGGCTTGAGGTTTTGCTTCAGCGACATGTGCACCAGGCTCCGGTCAAGGCTTAGAGTTTAGGGGCTTAGGATTCAGGGTAAACAACATTTTCTTGTTCAAACAAAGCAAGAAAGAATAAGCAGAGGTTGTTGGGTACTTTCCCAACAACTAGCATTCTCTGAGATCCGTGGACTCTTAGATCCTTGGAATTTCTGCATTGATGATACACTTCTCGGGACAACAGCAAGTTAGGAAGACTAGTCCAATCTATGCAGCACCGAAAAGGACCTCAGTTGCAACAACGCGTGCATGGCAAGCCAAGATGATCTGGATACATAAGTACAAAAACATGCGTCGCCATTATATACCCCCAGGAAATTGTGATCCTTCGAAAAGGAGCTTTTTTGGCCTACAGACCTCACTATCTCCGCCATGGAACTGGACATGGATATACGTAGGCCTATAAGTGTAGCTGCGGATATAGCTTGATTTTGCGAACTTTCACTCCCGCTTATCCTTATTACTGTTCTTATTCCATCATGCAGCTTTATAAGAGTGATTTATCAAGGTCCCAGGCCCTATGGGAAGGTATCGTACTCAGTCTCCCCGCCCCTCCAAGTAGTGTAGAAGCTTTAAATGACCCAGCTTGTTTCCGCTTAACCCCATTATACCTCCTCCGCTTTCGCTGGTCCGAGTCCTGTGAAGCCTGGGGCCACTAAGGATTTCAAATCTACAGGTTAGAGGTTTGGGGTTTAGGGTTTAGGGTTTCGGGTTTAGGGTTTAGGGTTTGGGGTTTAGGGTTTAGGGGTGGTTTAGGGGTTTAGGGTTTAGGGGTTTGGGGGTTTGGGGTTTAGGGTTTAGGACACAAACCTAATTACCACTAGTATTCCCAATGTGCCTTGTGTAGCTATAGAGGAATCCACAGCCCTATTCCAATCAAGTAACTTTTGTTTTGCCGCAGTTCCCCCATGAACTGCAAGCGCACTCCTACTAAAGTCCGAATTCTGAACCCCTTTTAGGCCCAGACTACCCAAGAGAACGGGACGGGCTCGACCCTAGAAACCCAGCACACACAGACACACACACACACACACACACAAAAAAAAGAAAGTATACACCAGAAAACCCCATACCCTATTCAAGCCCTAGAACTACCCTATATACCCTATACACCCTGTAAACCCTACTCACCCTGTACCCTGGAGAGCCCTAAACCCTATAATTACCCCGGATACCCCATATGCCTAATGTGCCTTATATACCTTCTACACCTCACATGCCCGATATACCCTACATGCCCTATACTCCCCTTTAAGCCCCATATACCTTAATTGTATTTATACCCTATGCCCAGCCTAAACCCCTAAACCCTAAACCCCTGATTATACCCTATACCCAGGAGAACCGGACGGTCAGCTACACCAGCGGCCGGCATCAGCCGGGCTTCGGTCAAAGTGCCGCCAAAGCGCGGCAAAGGCGAAGCAAGTTCGCTGATTGGAGCAGTGGAGCTGACAAAAGATGCCATGATTTGGGGCTTAGTGTCCAGATTTAGGGTCTAGGATTAAAAGATGTAACGTTCAGCATCCGTGGACCCCTAAGCATGTTGAATAACAGCCTTTGGAACCATTTTAAGGGGTTTCGGACCATTGTTCCCCACCCTCACAGTGGGG
>CAJNIZ010003459.1:104356-124666 GCA_905231905.1 Symbiodinium pilosum | reverse complement strand
GGTGGTGGTGGTGGTGGTGAAGCCTCCTCAGCACATCTTGTTTTCGTATTGCCGTGTAACAACAACCCTGCTCATCGAACCAAGCCCTGATGAAAGATCAAGTTTGGTGACGAATGCCTTCGCAGCTAGCCCCCAGAAGAAGCTGGCTTCAATGTCGGACCATTTGCTTTCTTAGACCAAGACTCCAAGTTCCCTGGAGCCCTGCTAGACATGATAATTTCAGCTGGTTCTCAGAAATATAGATTGCAGAAATGAACAATCGTTTTCAAGAACCTCCAGAAGATCTCACTGAGCGAGAAGAGCCCAAACCCTGGCCTCAGCGCATGAGATACTCCGAGATCCTGGCTCAGGCTTGGGGCTTATAGGGTGAAAAAGAAAGGGCCTTTTAAGACATCGCAGGCAAACAGTGTGAGAGAATCCACAGATTCCTGAGATATTGCTTTCTGTTGGGAATGTGGAGCAGCATGTGCCTACGTCCCAGATCTATACAGAGTCCGCGTGAGAACCAAATCTAAGCAGCGCAAGCAACTTCCTTTTCTTGGCCCTGATGGTATGAGAGATTTCTCGAACCCTGGTCAGTTTGTCGAATGGCGCAACTCAATAAGAACCATGCCTCTTGTCGAATGCCCCCGTGAGCAGCAAACAGCGCTTGTAGGATTACGGGCACAGAGATAAACCAGCCTTCTCGCTACAAAAACGACAGCCCGGATTTAAATAGGGGCACAAAAGGCTGCAAGAATAACGGTCCAAAAAAAAACATGAAACAACAAAGTTGCAAGATGCAGCCGTCATACACAAAGCATCTTTACCCGTGGCTGGGGGGGATGCAAATCCAGAAGCTTGAGAAATCCAACACAACCCCTCAATAAACACGGCTCCATTCCATCACCTGAGCTATAGTCTAAACTTCTTCTATTGCCCTTAAGCACCCGTATAATACTCCCTATGTTATCCTTTATATGACCCCATTCTAGGAGTTTAGACTAAAGCTCACATGGAGTCTGTTCGGCTCCTACACCTGCGCTGGTCGACAAGACCACGTCAATTTAGGCTTTAGGGTTTAGGGTCTAGTAGGGAAGCACCCTGAAAGGTATGAGCTGCGCTAGGGTCTAGGGCTTGGGGTGTAGGATGTTCTCCTGGACCCTGAGTCCTCAGCCGAGTTGGCGCTCAAATCCAAACCCTAAGGGTTATAGTCCCCCTGAAGTAGATAGAATATGGGGTATATGGGGATCTTATAATAATTATACCCAAGGCCATATTCTATCTACTTAAGGGGGACGATATGTCAAACCCAAGTAGATCAAGTTTCTATTTCATGTCCATCTGATTCACCAGTATTCCCACCACTCAAAATCCTAAAGCCCTGAAACCCTGACCCTTTTGCATGTGTATTAAAACAATCCCAAATGATCCTTTTTACGTGAAGCTTAGAGGATGTCATAGGGCAATTCGATACATAAATTAAGGGCCCAAACCCTAAACGCTAAAACCCTAAGCCCTAAACCCTAAGCCCTAAACCCTAAAACCTAAAAACTCTAAAATCCTAAGCCCTAAACCCTATTTCCAACTGTAGATTCCTGGCTGCCTCCGGTGATTGTGCCATGTTGCGGTGTGCGACAAAGCCTGGCCATGCAGTAGACGGTCACATGGCGAATGGCATCGCAGCTGGGGTTCATGAAGATATAAAGAGCATATAGGGTTTAGAAGGTTTGGTGTTTCGGGCTTCAGTGTGTTTGAACCTACGGGTTTAGGGCTTGCGGAGTTAAGGGATTTGAGTAAGCCGGATTCCCCAACATCATTTTTCAGTTCGCACATCTTTGCGGTCTACGCAGCTACTTGAGCTCTTTAGATGGCTTCTGAGGCCCCAGGGGTACTACCTAAGGGCCCATGCATTCAGTGTCTGTTTACAAGGTGGGCAGGGATGCGTGGTTCCAAGGGGGTAGGTAACTCACCCCACTAATCCCTCATCGTATTCATAATGCCATCCTGCCTGAAATATTCTTGGACGCAGACTTGCGACTTGCAAGGTTGCAGCATCCAGAATTCCTTGCAGCAGAATCCACAGCAGTTCTCATCAAATTCTGCAACAGCGAGCAAACCTAGAATAACATGAGCTCGGTTGATTCCTATCATCATCTCCATGAATACATATATCCTCCCATGGCCATGAACTTTCCATGATCAAGGTGATGTATAAGTACCTCAACAGCCACTTTTCAAGTTGAGCTCATATAGCCACTTGGTGATTGAACCAAGTAGGACTTCGTGTACTTCCTATAACATGCTGTAGCCAGGGAGGCATATGAGCCCACAGCAAAACCCTAGAACCCCACCCTTCCAATGTCTCTTATTCTTATCGCTTTTGGACGGTCACCTTGTCGTTTCGCAGGGTTTGGAGACGTTACACGAACAATCTTATCGCTACACAGAATTTGAGGAACCTCGAGCAAAGGATCTAAACTTATCGCTTTTGTCCGTATCCATATCATGCTGCAAGGTAGACGCAAAACTTTGCCGCGCGATCTGGGTCCAGGAGTACATGGCTGTACGGAATCTATTGCCTGTTGCTCATATATTCTACTTCTATTTCGCACGCTATATCCCTACCTTAAAACAATACGGGCGGTTGGTTGCCGCAACCCTGGCAGTTGGGACATACGACTATCACGTGAATTATCAGGGGTTACCGAAATCCTCTTGCAGGGGTGCGCCTATAGAATATCACTATGCTTGTAAATTCCCAAACTATATTAATTTACCAGACGCACAAATGTACCTATACGCCCAGTTTCCATGTCATTCTCCCATCTTTATGTTCCAGTTGATTCTCCATTGTTGGCATAGTATACCCTAATCCCTAAATCCTAAACCCTACACCGCGGGGGCCTTGTCCAGCATGGCCTGGGCGTCTCTTAGAGTGATGTCTGCCACTGGCGGCATGCCTGCCGAGAGCTCATGTCAGGGATCTACAAAGTTGGGGGTTAGGGTTTAGGGGTCGTCCCTGTAAAGCAGGTGCGAAACGGGCTCTAGGGACTGTATTTAGGGCTATCGAGTAGACCTGGGCATGAATTCCCAAAGATTAGATCACTGTGGGAAAAATTCCCTTGTTATCTGTGAGTACAGGGGAACTCCTCTCTGTACGAAAATGCATTACACTGGTGCGTGCAAAACAGGGGTAGTTCTCCCAAAATGGGACCAGCCTGATGACCCTAAACCCTCAGGGTCATTCCTGGATAGGTGAAGGCACCTTTCCGGGGATCCTAGCATTAAAAGCGCTCCTGCTTTGTATTGTTGTTATCCAAGCTCAGCCTTCTGATGTCCCCTTCTTGGGAAAGGTAGCCGCTCCCCGCATGTACCCTGCAATACCATAATCTGCAGTGTAAAAGGGGACCCTCAATTGTTATTAGATAGCAAGTTGACATGCATTATTAGGTGCTGACAGGGTGCATTGTCCGGGAAATGGGATTTATCAACATGAGCCCCAAAGCCCTGAACCCACACTCCTGAACTTAAACCGCCTGCAAGCCCTGATAGGCCCTAAACCCTAAACACTAAACCCTAGCCCATGAGTCCGCCCGAACCCCTAGTCCTACATAGACCTCCCAATACCCACAATTAATAGCAGCCTTCAATCCTGATCAAGATTTCGGTAAATGCGCTGTCACCGCTACTATTGGCATTCTGATCGCCATGATTACTAAAAAACACTTATTTTCATCATTTTCATCGTCATTATGATGTTTCCTCTGGGGCGCTCGCGCGCGGTACCGCCCTGCGCGCGCCGGAGACGACGCAGCTGCTCCCGAAACTGGCGCCTCCCCATGTGATCGGTTCCGCCCAAACCCTAAACCCTAAACCCTAATCCACTTGGGGGATATGGGGGGTATATTGGGGCTTACAGGATTCTAGACGGATTCCTATAAAGCTCGGGGTTTCCAACAAGTAGAGGTCCCTTTTATGAGAAGGATCACAGTATTTTGGATTCTATATTGGGGTCCCCCTATTTATGGGAGCTGCGACCTCGACGAGGGTCAAGATGAAAACCATGGACCGCTTTATGAGGGTTGGTGGGGTTGCGGGGTTACAGTTGAGAATTGGAAGCGGGTACCGGACACAGTCTTTGCCGGGGTCCCCACATAGGCTTCTGCGCCTAGGATCCACAGAAAAAAACAGCGGGATAGCAGAGGTTCTACACGCGGCTCTCTCAAATTTGAGCACATTAGCGACCCCAGGAATATGGGGGGATACTAATACTAAGGACTATGGTGCGCCTTCGAAGGGACGGGTTATTTTGTGGCAGTCACACGTGGAGTGCAGCTTGAATTGCACCCTCTCGCCCTGCACAACCGCAGCAATGAAGGACCAGCAGGGCGGCTGAAGAGAAGTCCACGGTTAAAGCATTAATTAACTGGGTTCTGCAGAATTACATAGGAGAAGAGAAGAATAATTATATGAGGTTTAGGAGGGTCGGATTTCCTTCGAGAGCCCCAAACGGGCCCGAACCCTGCTTTGTCAAGAACTTCGCAAATGCTGCGATGCCATTCAACATATATCAGGAATATATACAGGGTTTTGGGCACCATTGATTTATACCTTGCCTGCAGGGTTTTAGGGGTTAACCATGCTACCCGCATGAGGTCCCACATCCACAGACGCATGTTGATACAGGAGGCTCCAAAGGCTACTTTCCTCAAGCACAAACTATAGTTTACGTCATTTTTCCCCTACAGCAACAACTACCACGAGCAGTATTAGCAGTTAAAACGGCCCCTTGGTAAACCACACTTAAGGACAGGTACTGTGAGGGGGAATGATCCAGCTAAAGCTAATTCCTCTGACTCTGGAAGCCATTACACGCCTCACCTGAACGTGTCTCAACCCTCAATCCGAAACACGGAAACTTAGGGTTCAAGAAACACCCGTTCAGGAGAACAAGGATGCAGTCAGAACTACAACTGCACAGCTGTGGTTTGTAAGTCCCGGTGCAGGCTTCAGGGTAATTAGAAGCTGTTTCGAGACATCTGCACACATAGCACTACACAAAATTGACCTTGCATGCCCAATGTACAGAGAAGCACTGCGCACATTTTCGATTTCGCCGAAAGGAGTACAATGACAGTGCCACTGCGCAACGAATTAGCAAAACTCTGCTTGCGTTTTTGCATGCTGGATGTTTCGCCCGGAAGCGTATAAAACATGTCTCGTACCATTGCCATCCCTCCTTTCTTCTCAAAGTTACTTGCTGGGGGTTCGCAAGGCATAAGGGAATACATTATGAACGGATTATATGGGGGTTGCACTGCCTAGAAAGGCTATACAACCACCTGTAGTACACATTAGGTAGCTTCTACCATTTATGTACACACCAATATGTCTACCTGGACCATCCAAAACCACCAATAATGACAGCCTATATACCCATTATTCTAGGCTTAGGGCCAATTTTGTCAGTATGATTTTGTGGGGCCACGATAAACCCTAAACCGCGTAAAGGCTATCATTCTGGGTATTCGAGAGGTCCAAATACACATTTGTGCAGATGCACATGTACGCAACGCGGCATTGTGGGGTGCTTACCCTAGGGTTTAGGGTCCAGGGTCTAGAGTTTAGACCTGAGGGTGGTCCGCATCGTGACAAAAATCACTGCTGCAGCTCTCGCAGAGGACGTCGAGGCAGAGTGAAGGTTTCACTGTTTTTGCTGTGTCGGGACTACCTGTAACCCAGCTACCTACAGCTTAGTAGTAACTACCCCCTAAGACATGGGCATAACCCATAAAACTGTAGGTACTTGGGGCTACATGTAGACCATCCCTAACAAGGGAAAAGGTTAGAGGTTGCCTACTCGCTTTCACAAAGGAAGGATGCTGTCCTACCTCTGGATTTTTCGCTGCTGGGGCTATGGGACGCGCTTGGGCTACACGCAATGGTTTAGGGTTTAGGCCCGGCAGTCTCAATCAGTTCCAGAATTGACGTAGCCTTTTGTCAAAAGACCATGTTTTGCTCACATCATTCCTCTCCGTGAGTATTTGGAAGTTGGAAATGCATGCCTTCTCAAGCCCAGACCCTCCCCCTAAGATAATAAACCACATGCCTAAACTACTTGTCGAGATTCTGATCGAACCTCAACAACGTTCATGTTTACCTACTGAATTACAGGCCTAGAGCCAGACCCGTCATAGCCTGGCCCTCCTATCCTGGAGGCAACCCGCAACCCCTAATTACATGTTCTGATTGAATGCTAAGGGGTGTCTGGAGGCTTGAATAAAGGAGAGGTGAACCATCCTATACTGCCCAAGGTTCAGGGTCTACCTGGAGCCAAAGTATGTAAAATGACGGTCTTGTTGATGCTGTTTGTGGTTTTGGTCTATGATCTGATCTACTCTTGGGGTCTAGGGCTCAGGGCCTATGACGCTCCGCATACCACATACCATCCTCTTCCACGGCACGCGCCCCCTGCAGTTGCATCTCCAAATCCCCACCCCCTAACAACAAAGCGCCTTCCCCCCTGTAGTACACAACCGAAATAGAAAAAGGGGAACATTATCAACAGGCACGAAAAGTAAATCTAACAATCGTCCGGGCAGAGCCGGGGAGGGGCTTTTGCTGCTGCAGGAAGGGGATTGAGGCGCCCAGTTGGCGGCTTTGACTGTCCAGCTGTGTGTCAGCTGAAGCATGCGAGCTCAACGTTGCCATGGAATATGAATCCAACTACGGCTGTAGTATGCAAAATTCCTTTGGACCTCAACCACACCTCAAATTCCAGCTTCCCAAGAAAAATGAGGGCTCACTTTCTGGTTGTTGTGTCGTTCAGATTTCGCTCACCATTTACCCACGTAGGGCAGGACAACATGCCCTTCTCTGAGATTAATCGGGAACCCCCTCCTTGCTTCAAGATGCTCGTGGGGAATATCACTGCCCTAAACATAGTTGTATGTCAAATGAATGGCAATCATGCAATCATGGGATTCGTACGTGCACTGATGGAGATTAGACGAGGGTTTCCATCTATACCGGGGCGTAAGTCGCAATGAATGATTGCCAGACATGTAGGCATTGGGTTAGGGTTTTAGGATTTGATTGTGCATTGGAAAGGAGATCGCATGCGACATACCTCAAAGTCTTATCTCTGGTTGGCAAGGAATGAAAGAATGGATCCTCCTAGTAGTCCCCATCAATATTATTCTGTATGCTCCGGGCACAACTTCATGTGTTCGTACAGAAGGGCTCAGAGACCATTACCTTGAAAAGAACGATTTGGGGTTTCCTACAGTCAGGGGTCCCTTTTGAGAGCTCCCTATAAGAAGGACTCAAGTCTATTGGGGCAATATAACGGGTGTCGCACGCTCTGGAAACTACCACGCAGAGTTCCAATGGTAGGCTCTAAGCTTCGCATGAATGACTCGCGTGCCCTTCTTTTCTAGACTTAAGCCTCTACCTGCATGGCGTTATCTTGAACACTTTTGCAAAGTTTGATCGGGCTCCTTCAGCCCTGCTTACTAAGAAGATTTAAAAAGCTCAGTTTGCCAAATGATGTGCAAGCCGCATTTTCGCACAAACATTACCTCAATACTAAGAACCCCAAGAGTTCGCGGCTAGTGATGTAGGCTTGCAATCTGTAGCCGACTCGCATGCTGGCATGGGAATGGAAGAATTACACGCAGGGCATTGAAATCATGGACTTTTCCTTGCATGCTAGATAAGGGCATCCGCTTGCTGAATCAGTCATGGGTAACTCCAGCTACTTGATACGCGCCGGCTCTTGCTAAGCACTGAGGACACTCGTACTGCAGTTTGCAGCATAGTTATCAAGACGATAGACTTGAGGAAGCACACGGTTCACACCTAACGACAACCTCATGAGTTCCAGAGCTTCTCTGCTCAACGCCCTGCTGAAGCTAGCGCCTGGCTGTGTGCTAGTATGATACCAACTAGTAGAATCCACTTTCCATTTACATAATTGTCTACTGTCTTAGCCATTTGGCTCTCCGTCATTGAGACAACGCCGCATCTACTGTAGTTTTGATTGTCTGTACGAAGGCGAATGCATCCCGACAGTAAACGCTCAACGGTTAGAAGCCCAGTCGAATCCAGTAGCCCAGTAGTTGCGCAACATCGGACATCTGCAAATGAGTTTCCAATCGATCTCTCATCGGCGGGGGCTCTAGTGAAGATGGTGCTCCGCAAACCCGTGAACCCTAAACCATTTTGAGAAGCCGCAACTTGAGCAAACATGTGGCAGCATCTGACAAGAATGATGGCCTCAGAGATCTGGGCAATTCAACAGTGCTTATGACTAGTAAGTGAATATGTCATGTGACACAAATCCCTGAGAGGGTTGTACAGGAATACCTGCAGTACATGTAGAACCAAGAACTCGTACACATATCACGCCGTGACTCTTACTGTTATTGTTGCTATCAGTACTTCTTACTCCCTCAAGCCATGGCCTGCTGAACACCAGATGTTCTGGTGAGTATGGCATATGCAGTGACTTAGGTATCCTGAAAAGGGCGCAGGGCATAAGAATCTAGGTATGCCCGAATAGACTGAAACCCTCAACCTAGACCCCAAACCCTAAACTAGGGTCCATGAAAGCGTGGCCGCAATCTGGCTCAGCTCTCTGCCATGCTTTTCCTCAGCCCAGCAGCTCCCCACATCAACATGCAACCCCTCAAATCCCCCAGGCCCTAAACCCTCCCTCAGATAAAGCTCAAATAAAGCCTAACTAGGCCTTGTTTGAGGTTTATCTTGAGGGAAGGAGCACTGGAGGGGGTGTAGTATAGGATGTAAGGTAGGAAGGACATTGACACTTCTTCTGGTGCTCTTCGCTTTCACTGCGTAATTTTCTGCTGGGCTCATGAAGGCCCATGTTAGGGCCTGTCGGATTTAGAGTTTAAGGTACCCCGATCATACGTACGCCCAATTCTCCGTGTGCTGTAAGACCATAGTGGGTAGTATGCAGCAATAAGATGTGTGTCAGGGTGTAGGAGAACAGAAGCTAGTACCTTTTTGCGTCTGGGCTCGTGCAGCCAGAGGCTAGTACCAAAAGCCTACACCTTGAGCCCCTAAACCCGAACCCCTAAAGTCACCCGTCTTTGCCTGTCATGCGTCCATTTTTTTCTAGTGGACTTTCAGGCTGCTTCTATTGGAGCTGATTCAAAAGTCCTTGGAACTATGATTTCGATAATTTCCAGATCTTCGGGTGTATATGAATGGGGGAGATGCGGGCGTTTCCTGCAAGACCGTCTGGAGCCCGCTCCGCCTTTTGCCCATTCATGCGCAAAACAAGAGACCTCAAAGCCAGAAATCTTAATTCCAAAAGCCTACGCACATTCGCTGCAGATACATGTATGTGCCCGAGATGCCTGGCAAAGATCGGTGGCTCCAAATGAGAGACCTTTGGCCAACAGAGCTTGTAGGTGCTTGCAGAGAAGCTTCAGGGTCAACTACATGGCCGAGTTGTCCAGTTTCTCATCAGGATTAAGATCCCAAGATGGTCAGAAACTACCTACAGGACCATCCTGACGGCTTAGGTTTTAATGTTTGTGTGCTGATTGATTGAGCTCTTGAAGGGGCTCTCCACAACCAAACATGAAGCAGGAGTTGCATGGGGTTCCAAGCCTTGTTTTCATGGCCCCCTATCAAGAATAGCTGCTGAATCTTGATGCTTGAAAAGTCACCTCTTCATAGTTATCATCCAACCCACCCCTAATTACAAATATTTGTCCTGGGGGCGTTAAGGGCCATGATTAATTGAGACTGGTGTTCCCTGTGTTCATTGTCGCACTGAACTACACTGTCATTCGCCCCAGGCTATCTTCAAATGTGTTTGTTTGGCCCTTCCTCAACCTGACTCAGAAGCCAGGACGAAATGAGGGCTTCAGGACAGGCCGGACGATCTTATTCTGAGCGCGTGCTCCTGTTTGAACAGGAAACACGGGAATGCTTAGCATGTACATTTTCTGCACCGAACTGGTGGATGTTCTGCTTACTGAAAGAATCACGGGTAAAGATGCTGCGCAATGTCTTCCTTCAATCAAATCCCGAGGGCCACTGAAACCTAAGCGATCCTAAGCGTAAGGCGCCAAAACCAAATCCATAAGTAAGAAGCCCAATCCTAAACCTTGAATTTCCTAGCCTTCCATTAGAAAAACCTAATCAGCACTCATCGCCCATTTCTCTGAACTTCATAGTTTTTGGCCCTCGCGAGTTTCTCAAACATCGCCCCTAAGCTCAAGAACACCCCGCATCGTCAACACTTCTTGGGAAAGCTAGCAATGTCATACATACCTTCATTACAGGAGACTCTCTAAAAGAACCTGGCAGGAACCCAGAAACTACCCGATCAGAACCTGGCATGATACCTGCCTGTACCCCACCTACCTACAGTGTTACGGGCTATACCGATTAATAGGGGGTAACTACTCGTAAGCTGTATACTGGAGCTAAACCCTAAACCCTGTTTGTAATTACCCTCACCCCACTCACTTGTCTTTTGGGCTAGGCGGGCCCTTGTCGAGCAGTCAGCGTGAACCTGCAAGGGAGTCCCAGGCCGGCGACCGAGCCAGCCTCCAGGCATAACCCTACAGCCTACAAGGTTTGCGGTGAGGGTGAAGGCTGGTCTGCCCCCTTCTTGGGGGCCCTGCCACCTAAAGGTCGTTTTGAACATGTTGGGCCGTCGCAAGCCCAACCGCAGAGAGGCCCCAGGCCCGCAGAAGCCCCAGACAGAGGCCCCCAAAAGCGCCTTTCCAGGACAGGTGCCAACCTGAATTTGTTGTGACAATCTTTGGCGAGTGGCAGTATCTGGACATACTGCCATGAATACGAAGGGGGCAAGTACATCAGCTGCGGGGCATTGACAACAATGGGAGGGTCCTGCGGCCCGGACTTCCCGCAACATCCCGCAACGTTGTTGCTGAACGTACGTCTAAGGGAGTCCGAGGGGGCGCGGAAGGGGCTGGCCATTGGCCATCGGCGGGTCGGCGCGGACCAATCGGTCCAGCAGTGCCGTGTTGGCAACAGGTTCTTGGAACGTTGCCATTAATGCAGGGTGGCCGGCTAGATGACGTCAGGTTCATGCAGAGCGATGACTTGGCCCTTCCCGACGCAAAGTGCACATTGTTGCTGGACCACTGCAAGCCCTCGACGGGGCGCCAAGGGACATCCCACAATTGAGCGCCTTATGAAGGCATTAAGGGTGGGCGGAATAATCTGCGACACCATTCGGCACAAATCCCCGAACGCAGACAGCCAATTTCTTTCAGCTAGCTAGCGGCCCAAGATCTCTAAAGACGTGGTGTGATGGTAGCCATGGCGCATGCATAGTTCTGTGAATATGGGACCGGCGAGCCAACCTCCTTTCTTGCCGCACATTGATGCCGCAAAGCTATGCCTTGAAGATAATTGAGAACCCTCAAAGCCCTGAGAGTAGTAATTGGGTGGCCTTGCGGTGGGTTAGTCTGGAGACTAACGCACGCTCACAAAGCGCGCTTCCGTCTGGCACGCCCTAAACCCCAAACCCGTATAAACTCTTGGGTCTCTCTGGGTAGCCCTGAACCCTAAACCTCAAATGCCACCCAGGGCGCTCTTGAGGCCAAAGCAAGGAGCCTCATGGGGATTCGAGGATTAAGGTTTAGGGTTTTAGGGTTGATTTTCGGGGTTGCAGATGGATATATAGGGGTTATATAAGCCCAGGGTTTAGAGTAGGCCCGGCTTTATGGATAGGACCCCCCATAATGGAGAATCAGCAGAAGGACTTCGCAGGTTGTGCGAGCACGCTTTCTTGGCATCCAAGCAAACGCTTAAGAGACATGCTAAACAGACTTGAGGGATAACAACATCAAACCGGTCAGTAACTAAGTTACTACTGATGGACGAAAGTCTGCACGACCCTGACTCTGCTACGGCACCATGACTGTCAAGGTTGACGTACATAGGAACTTGCAGGATGTTGTCAATCAACTGCACCATCCTCCGTACAGATGCGCCTGCGCTGTTTGCTTGCTGCGGGAGCAGCAGTAAAGCAGTGATCTCTTCGGCCAGTCATGTTTGGGACAAGCCTTTTGATGACCTATTTCAAAGGTTTTAACAATTTGCGTGGGCCCCATATACTCTCATTATGGAAGGAGTATACTCGGAAGCGGCCGATTCAAAACAAGCCGAAGCACGGAGCTGAACCTTTGGACACCCAAGGACAAGTAAAACGTTGGAATTTTGTGCAGGCTACCAAGCTGAGCTTTTCAAAGCCATTCGGCTGCTTTGGGGAGCCCCAGAACAAGGGGAATATCCTGCGGCCCTGGCCATAACAACTGCCCGGGCCGTAACCTGCGTACACCCTTTCATGTGGTTCTGCCTGGCCCATCACACAGAAAACGCGAGCACACCATCAAGACACAGTAGCCTCAAGCTTTCAAAGCTAATCCCCTGACTCATGATCCCATGACGCAAAAACACTGCTGAATAAGTCCCAATCAGCCAACCCCAAGCCCATTAAACCCTGAAGCCTAAGCCCTCAGGTCTACACCTCTAAAGTTTAGGAGGACCCCTCGCCCTGGAATAGTGCAATGATATGATGATACGAGGACACTATTATAATCACCACTATCCCTTTGTGTCACTGTTACTGGGTGGGGGTCCACCTAAATCTGAACCCTAAGCTGCATGACCAAGAGGCCTCTCTCAGAAAGCGCCCCGGCCTGGATGGGAGAACTGTATTCTGATTATGATATGGGGGCTTCTGGCCACTTAAACGGGTTCTAAACTTGTAGGGGCTATATAGAGGTATGTAGAGTTTTTTGGGTTCAGCGTTCTCAAAATGAGTGCTCTCTTTTTTTTGGTGAGGGGAGGTGTCCTTGTGATAAGGATTAATCCTGTCCCATAATATCAACCCTCCCCCCCTTGTAAAAAAAAAAGGGTCACCCAGAATTCCAAATTCTGACATCTGCCCCAGGGCTACTTTTCAAAGGATCAAGACTATAAAGGATTTTGATTGTTTTTGAAATCGTGTTTATAAAGGAATTGTTATAGAATCTGTATGCGACTTTTATTTGTTTTTTTGCAACTTTGCCTCGTTTTTTTTGACTACTTTGTATCTAGCTTGTTCATGGACAATTATAGTGTAATTCGATTTAAATAGACTTTAATGGGTTGATCACGATTTTGAATTGATTTTAGATTGCGTTTATTTAGACGTTCATTAGATTTCAATAGCCTTAACCTTGGTTTTGATGGGTTCTATTGCGAATTTGTTACAGTTTTGATTAGAAATCAATCGGCTCTCGATTCGATTTAATTGACTATTAGTATTTCAGTACAGGATCCTCTTATATACGCTCCCTAATGCTCGGCTCGTACAATAAATACGCCCCCGAACACTAAATACTGTTCGGAGTACATAAATTAGGGTGGGAAGTCATTTAATATTAGGGCAAAAGATTTCAGTATTTGGAGGTCTATATGGAGGCCCCCATACATGGAAACTATGTGGCGTTGGGTATGGTGGAGATTGTGATTCATGCCTTCCAAATGGACACGCCATGGGTGCACCTGCCGATATTCATAAGACACTCCGTTTCAACTCATCAAAACCAATGGATGAAACCCTAGCTCGTAGAAAAGTCGGATTGGCGTGTCTACAGCGTTTAGGTTTAATGCTCGGGATCATGGACCCCATTTTGAAGTTTCTATTCGAAGTTGGGCATATATCTAAGCTTGGGGCCCAGTTCTGTGTCACCGGCTTTTGTAGGATTGGGTGCCCAAAAAATGTTTTACGCTGATGTATCTAGAGTTTCCATGAGACCTTCGCACTAAACCTGGAAACCCCTACATTTGGGCTACATGAGCCATAGTCTAAACTCCTAGTATCTCCCTTAATAACCCCTATAGTAGTCCCCTATATCATCCCCCTATATAACCCCCTTGAAGGAGTGTAGACTACAGCTCACATACTGGTTCGGAGACGAAGTCCCGGGAGCGGCACAAACGTTGAAACACTTGACCCCATGGCCCAAAGCAAATTCAGCATACAAATGCCCTTGCTGCCATTGTACTACGCTTACGTAAACTCTGCGAGGGAAACCGATAAAGAGCCGCAGTAAGCAAATGATGGCCGCCAAACTCCAAACAAAAAGGCCAACAAGGCTGTTGTTCTACATCTTGGGATTCGGATAATCCCTAAAACCTGACAGTTGCTCCTGATATTCAAAGAAAATCCCTCAACCCTAAACCCTGAGCCCTATAGTACCTAAATCCTAAGCCCTAAACCTTAAATCCTAACCCTAAACCTAAATCTTAAGCCCTAAACCGCCCTCCCTGCATCCTTTGCCTCGAAGCTCTGACCGCTTTTGCGGCGGGCAACTTCCTAAGATGCAGATGGGGATTCCCCAAAATTAGGGGTACCTTTTTGGGGGTCCCCACAAGGACTATAGTATTTGGGGGTCTATCTTAGGGTCCCACTATTTAGGGAAACTACCAAATAGCAAAGGAAATTACGGCAAAATGCATTACTTTGGGTTAATTTACAACCCCTTGGACTTTAGGGTTGAGGGTTTGGGGGTTTAGGGTTACTGGCTCTTAGTAGGGAATAAGGGAATATTACCCCGATATAATACCTATCTGATTTTTCCCTTGTTCCCTTCTAAAAACAGAAAATAATGATAACAACAACGAGTGCAGCTAGAAGTTTACCACATCCCCTTACTATGCCCAGCCCAGTGTAATCCACATGTAACCCTTTAGAAGTAGGCTACCTTTACCCATTATTAACCTCAGGGCCCCGCAAAGTTCACCCTAGACTCGAACCCCTATAAACCTCATCTAACCCCTAGATGTCACTGTATGCCCTTATATAACCTTCAACCCCAGATTCCCACAAAGTAAATGGCAAGCAAAAGCAAAGAATCACGTCATGGCCCCCTGTCAGAGGGACATGCATGACCACATGTCTCGTGTCCCCAAATTCGCATGGCCCTGATTTCAGACATTGGCTTATCACAGAAAGACTCCAAAATCAACCAATAATCATGGCCATGTTAAAGCACACTTGACGCTCAGGTGCTATGCAAGGACTTGCTTGATTGACATCATTGATAACCAAGGTATAGAATTCAAGGGCAAAGGTTTTAGGCAACAAGCTGTACATGGCTAGTTTGCTTTGTAATTTACAGAAGCCTGCAGTCAGGTCATCTTGGCACGCTTTCCGCATGAAGGACCATTTCGGAGTGAGGTCGTCACAAAACACCTACTTGGAGGGTCAGGGGGACTCAGCAAGTGCACTTATGAAGCCCTCTAAGCCAAACAGTAACCCCAGTTTCCCCAACTCAGTCTTGACCTCCTTACAAAGTCCACATGACCCACCAAGTAGCTGGATGTGTGCCGTAGTCTACACTCCTAGTAGCCCTTAATAATCCCTATAATACTCCCCTATAAAACCCCCTTTAAGGAGTCTAGACCCTAGACCCAAAGCCCCTATAGTAATCCCCCATATAATCCCCCCTTTAAGGAGTTCAGACTATAGCTCAGATAGCCCCAAGCCTAGGCACAGGCATTTCTTGCGGCCGAGAGTCTGAAAGTGAGAGTGTGAAACGGATTGCGTTGCAGACACGATTTGGGGGGTTTCCCAAAATTAGGTCTACCCTTTTGGGGTCCCTATAATGAGGACTATAGTATATTGGGGTGCCCCTATTTTGGGAAACTACCATTTCCAGACCCCTCAATAGAGACCCCGGGCTTTGCTGTGAATATGCTAAATGAAGAATGCGGATATTGGGATTAGTCAGCTATTTGCATCATTGACCTGTGTGGTCTCTATCGGGTGGTCGATGATGGGCTTGCCGACCTTGAGATCTACGACGACGGCGGCTGGAATTGGCGCACCGTCATCATGTGATTGTTGGTGCCTGCAACATGCTGCTGGTTAGTAGTGCGGAATACTCGTCCCTAGATCATCCCCGCGAATATATTGGTTTCCAAGTTCTGTTCCATTCCTTCCTAGACCCTCCAGCTACCCTATATTGAGGCTTAAATCCCCGCCAGCAGGGGCACTATAGCCCCAAGTAGAGGTACCAGGAGGGTCCTAGCTCATTACCTAAAGGCCACCAGTAGGGACAGTTTGCATTGCAGGGGCTCGGGTTGATTTTTGTACTTGCCTTCTCAATCCAGGTTTAAGGTTTAGCTTGAGGGTTCAGATTTGAGGGTTTAGGGTTTAGGATTGGGGAGTTCAAGGTTTAGGGAGACTCTGGGACTTTGGCAAGCTACCTATCACCCCAACTGCCTACGGTTTTAATGGTTTATACTTACTTACCCATTGATTAGGGGGTAGTTACTACTGAACTGTAGGTAATTGGGGCTGCAGGCAATCCCTATGTCACCATGGAACAAGACAAGTTTTTGTGGGTACCTGTCCTCACACCGAAAAGCGTCACGTCAAGTCTGTTTGGAGGTCGGCACTACGAAGTGCCAGGATAGAGGAAGATGAGACTGATGGTGTGCGCCACAAGCGCTTCCCCAGATTTTTTGGAAGAGCTTCCGGCCTGTTGGGCCTGAACTTAGGGTTTTTACACGGATAATATAGGGGTAAAATAGGGTTATGTAGGGATAATGGAGAAGAAAATGGAAACTACCTTTAGGTTTTAGGGTTTAGGGGTTAGGAACGGGTCAGTCCTAAACGCTTCCCACCTTCTTTGGCTCTACTGCTCGTGTGCTCAAGCTACAATATCCATGGTCAGAAGCATCCAAAAAATTCTGGGATTTAGGCCCAGGTATGCGAGTCATGCGGCACCGATCCCATCAACACGTTCATGCGCCGCATACTGCATACTTCGAGAAGTAGTGAAGGGGATGTCGGTTACCCTAAAGGGCCCCCATGACGGTATTTGGGGTTACCAAACTCCTCTTAACGAAAGACTGACCGATCATTAGAGAACAAACATTAGGGTAAGCAGAACGGAAGCAACAAGAACCAGAATGCGGATTTCGAAAGATCTTTGAACTATACTGTTGCTGGCCTCCCTCTGGCGGTGTCGTGTTCCACTGAACCTCAGCATAAGATGTGGAGAGGAACTTCTCTCCCTACGTACATGTGCTTATGTGCGCGCATATATGTAGATATGTGCGGCTTTGTGATTGTGTGACAAAGAGAGCGTGCGTTTGGGTCCTGAAATGAAAAGCAGACAGTCAGACCCGACTGGCAGACAGTCAGACAGTCAGACACTCAGACCCGGCAGGCAAACAGTCAGACAGTTTCTCGGAAGCAGGATTTTTGTAGGTCCCATTTTTGTACGTCCCTGAGCAGGCTCCTGCAGTCTGACCATCTGCTTTTGGGTCTGACTGTCTGACTGTCTGCTACGCGGTTCGGGCCCCATGCCGCGACCTCAATCCAAATATATATATATATATATAACCTCCACACTATCTATACGTATATCATATTTTTGTACGAAAATGTACACGTAGAGAATATGTATATGTATGTCAGGGGTTGTCTAGATTATGGCCCCTCTTATAATGTTGAGGTTCACTACATAGGGGCTGTAGTATAAGAGGAATTACCAAAGCAATGTCTGTATGTGTACATGCAGACATAGGCCTGCTGGCTTAAGGCTCATGAGTTGAAACTTTAAAGCTGCAAATTATTACTAAACCCTAAACCCCTAAACACTAAACCCTAAACAATCGCAGGCCCTGAGTTGAATGAGGCTCCCGCAATCGTAAGAGCCAGTAGCGGCGACAACAGTAAGTAGCAGTGGCAGTAGCATGCCGAAGCATGTCCATGGGAACGCAAACCCAATGCGGACTAGAAACCAAGAGGGCCGTAATGTCGTCGCAGTAATCGCCACAAACGTGAGCCCATCGCTTGCGACTGGCGGTGGTGATAAACTCCACCTTGGATGGTAAGCATCTAGTGTATGTGGACTTAAAGATAATTTTCAACAGTCTTTTGGGTAGATTACAGCACTTACTGTGTTTATGGGGTGATATAGTAATAGTATGAATGTGTATCCAGGCTTCAGCAATACCCCTCTAGAAAGGGAGCTGTCAGAGCCCGCGGGACCCAGCACCCCAGGGAGCTTTTCAAGGACTTCACACTCATCCTTCAGGGTTTAGTTTGTTTTTTTGGAGGGGGGTTTAGGGTTTAGGGTAGACCCCCCCCACCCTGTAATAGGATTTAGGGTTTGGGGCAATAGTGATATAACAGGAGTATAAGAAGACCCTAGAATGATCACCAAAATCCCTGATAGTCCCTATTGCTAAGTGGAGAGTCCAGCTAACTCATCCTACTAGTGAGTGTTGAAGGGGGACCGGGGGAGTGAACATAGGGTTTAGAGTGGGGGAGTGAATATAGGTACCATTATAGGAGCATATATATGAGTCTTACTCTTGGGATACCCTGCCCCACTCTCCCTTAAGCACCAGTATGTCATTCTTGTGTGGTTTCAACAGAGCCTGTACAACTCCATGCTTCTTCCGAAAAGCTCGAGGCTGAGATATGGCCGAAACAAAAGCTCTCTGCATGACCAAGGTGTAATGTATGTCGGGTTTAGGGTCACAATGGGTTAATGTGTTCTGGTTTATGGTTACAATGGGTTTAGGGTTTTCCTGAAGTTAAAATGAGTTTAGGGGTCATGCAGGGTGCTAGCATCGACCATAAGACCCAGTACCTGGAGATTCAAAGTAGTTTTGGCCCAACTATGACAGATGTTAGGGGACCTAGGCTGCTTGTAATTTGGGAAAACTCATCGCGAACCTCTAAGAACTCTCTCCAAGCTCTGCGGCAAAATGTACGGCCCGAATCAGGATGTCTCGAATTGGGGCTCGACGTGTTTGAAGATAAAGAAACACATGTTCAAGATATAGACGGGTAAGGTCATGTTCTCTTAGTTTGAGATAGACCAGAGACGCTCAATCGGGATGGAAACATTACGCCTTTGTGGCCTCACTCAAACTCTTTTTCCGCACCGGGGCCCTGGATCCTGCCCACAAACAAGAGTAAGCCTGTAGGCACCGAAAGCTCTAGAATCCTGGGTGCTTAGCCCGAAGAGTCCATGTAGGTATATTTGACATATACTTAGGGCTCAAAGGGGTTCAATATACCTACCTTAAGGACAAAGTTTATACCTTACAGCTACATGGACCCTTTGGGTAGTCAAACGAAGGCTGCTAAAGCGACCATGCCTCCATTTCCTACGGACAACCAACAAGGAACACTAACATCCCTTACCCTCAAAGAAGCTTTACATTATGTAGGGGATATATTGGGATAATGGAAAATAAAATGGAAACTACTATAATGGGCTCTATAGGGTTTAGGGCTCCTGAATTGAGGTAAATTACGACTTTACGACTAAGGTTCAGGGGGTTTAGGGTTTAGGGTTCTTTGGGTAACCCAAGCCTTTACATGTATTCGGATCACTCCAACAACCTTCGTTGCACTCTGACAAGTTAGATCTCTGTCTAGAAACTTCTCCGAAAAGAGCTCCCCCCTTAAGAACAAGCGGGAATCCTAGATGGGACTTGTAGCATCCCAACAAGCCATTATGGCAAATTATACGAGGAGCACAGTTTAGAACTCTAGGATAGCACGAGGTTAGGTTTAGGGTCTATGGCTTGGGATGAATACTGGCTGGCGCAAGGCGCTTCTTAGAGGCCTGCATGATTAACAGTGATTTCTAGGGTTTTAAGACATGCTAAGGTGTTTATGCAGAAGTTCAGGCGTTAACAACATTGGGTAATGCAGACCCATGGTTCATAGACCCCCTCCTTGTAAGGCTAAGGGCCTAAATATTAGGATCCCTATACAATCCCCATTAAGGTGACGGGGTTGAGTGATCCGGGGTCTGGGTTAAACCCTAAACCCTAACTAAACTCTAAACCCTAGACCCTGAACCCTAGGCTCTAGGGTCTGCGGTATTCCTCAGGTTCTACAGTAGACGCTGATACTAAGGCCACGCCAAACCGCCATGAATGCACTGGTAGACGGAAGGCCACAAGTTGTGGGAGTCGCTTGCTGGTTTAGGGTTTAAGGCTTGGGGTTCTGGGTTTAGGTCTTAGGTTAAGGTTTGGGGTAAGGTCTATACAACATGTATGTATGTTGGGAAGGGCTTCGTGCAGAAACAGCTTCAAGGCTCAACCTTGTGTTTCTGCGATGTCGTGCGAATCTGTTTACATTACGTGTATATATGCCGCATACCCCATATAGACCTCCAAACGTGAACCAACTTTTACTATACCCCGAAGCCCATTTTCCACTACACCGTCTTCATCAGGTGGACCCCTATTACCCCCTATCGTCACTGTTACTGGCTGGGGGGGGGG
>CAJNIZ010003459.1:33108-104347 GCA_905231905.1 Symbiodinium pilosum | reverse complement strand
GGGGGGGGTCCTCCTAAACTATATTCCTTGTGGACCCCGATTTAAGTAGGCCACTGAGCCCTAAAAATCTTGAACGACATAAACACTGAACATCTTGAACCGCAAACCAAACACAAGGCCCTAAAAAACCTCAAGCAACAAACAAAGTACTAAACTTCAAAATCCTTTGGGCCACAAACAAAAATTCCCAAACCACTAAACCCTACTCTACATTAAATTCAAGCAAGGAGCCGTTTCTCTTGGGCCTTTCAACCGAAGCTTCTTGGATGTTAGGTTGCAGCATTCCTCCCCCTCGATGAACTCCTGGGATTGGGAGGGTTCCTTTGAAGGGATCATTATATGGTTCTATAGGTTTAATGGGGTTAGAACTTGCGGGATTTGGGGGGGTTTAGGGTTTAGGGGGGGGTTCAGGTTTAGGGTTTCAGGGTCGCTCGATGAACCCCCCCGTTCTTCTTACTCTATGATGATCCACAGGATGAGCTCCTGGAGCATTTGGAATTTGGGATGTCGGGTTTCTCAAGGTTTCTTTCCCAGATTTCTTCCCCTGCCTGGGGAAGCTTTTAGGCAAAAGCCATGTGACCGGTACAAACAGGTTGCAAGGGACCCATCATTTCCAAGACCTTGTTTTCAAGCTATGCCAACATTGGTCAGAAACCCCACGAATCCAGAACACAAAACCGTTTTGCCGTGCCTCGGAGTTTTCCATGTTTGCAGTCTTTGACTATGGGCTTCGGAGTTAAAGGAAACTTTTTGGAGGTAATGAGTGTAGATAAGGATGCGCGGGAGATGATGCTGGAATAGAGGCATATTCCACACCACGAACGTGCTTGCTATGTGCACACAACGAAAGAGCTTGCTCTGCGTGGCTTCTCGGGTTATGTAGGGACTTTGGTAGGCTTACTACAAAGTGCATACCCTATGCAGCTATGCATGACAACAACCAGAATGAGCTGTTGATTCCAACATTCCTAAATTAAAATTGGAGGGTGTTGGAAGTATTTGACAGCTCTGTACCAGCACCAAACCTGCTGGCACACCTCAATGTGAGTCACATTCCCGTAGTGATAAATATGGAATTCAGGAGCGTGCCTAGGGGGAGTTAGGCAGGCTACGTTCAGGGTGGTGGATTTAGGTACAGCTTAGAATTTGGATTGAGGGCTTGGGTATCTGAGTTAAGGGCTAAGGGACGTGTGCCCTTCGAGCCAATGAAAAAAAGTCAGCTTCTGCACGCGGCAAGTTCAAGTAATGAAATGCTTAAGCGTCGTCGCTGTACGCTTGGGGCATCCCAGTCTGATAATCCATCCCCCACCGCCCTAACTTTTAAAAATATTCCCACAAACATTTGATCATCCTAAAACCCGGTTATCCATTATTAAGAGGTGGGGGGGATACTGTAGTTTCAGGGAGGGGATGATTTTATGAAGGCATTGGCTCTGGTACTGTAGTACTCATCTGAGGGGTTGTCGAGATTATGGTCCCTTTTTGGATACCCTAAATATTAGGTGTCGTATTATAATAGGGATCCAAAAAGGAACCATAATTTTGACAAGCACTCATCTCTTGTTTGGAAGGCATCCCCTCGCAGGGCGCTGGTTTTTGTTTCCACACTCTGAGAATTTAGCGCCGAAGCTCCCAAATGCCATCAGAGGCCACAATGGCATACCACTGGTCGTTCCTTGGCCGCTGACACTGGGAATGATAACATCCCTCTACAACTCCTATATAAAAGATTCCCATATTACTAACTACCAGGAAGTAATATGAGGCCCCTATATATATTGTTCCCCTTATCGAGCTACCTTTGTCCTGTCCCAAGTCTCCGGTTTCCCACTAAGGGGCAGCCTCCAGGTTAACAGGGGACTTCTATTAGGATCTAATATGAGGTTTAAGGTATTGCGCCCGTCAAATGAACGTGGAACCCCACACGGCCCCCATTTTGAGACCAGTAGTCTTCACAGGAACTTTTTGAGTCCTGTGGTGGCTTCGGAACCGCAAGGCATTAATGTACTGTTTTAGGGCTTCAGTGATTTCTTTCAACGTCTTCATATGCATCCTGTTGCTTCTCTAGGCATTGCTAAAGTCTCTGGTATCTGAGTTTCGTACTAAGCCAAAGAAGCCTACAAGCCTCGCTTGGGAAATCAAATTGTCTGCGCTTGCGCGAGTTCTGAAGGCCTTCTTCGAAATTAAGAGTAGTTTCAAGATGTACCGACCCATGATCCCAAACATACATATATGGGGGTTTCCCAAAATGAGGGGTACCTTTCTGGGGGTCCCTCTAATAAGGATTATAGTATTTGGGGGTCCTATACTGGGGTCCCTTATTTTGGGAAGCTACCACATACATATACAGATAGAAGAATGCATCAATGGCAGTAAAGGTCGCGTGGCATCGGGCAATGCTAAGATCCGGGGCCCAAGAGCACTGCATCATGCACCTTCAAATGTAGGCGCTCTATGTCATAGGAGGGCAACAACAGTTGCTTTATCTTGCTTGGCACCATGCACTAGAATTTGGAAAAGACAGTTGCCAGATTTGCCACGCAATTCTTCCTAAGACCAACACCCTAAACCGTGTCAATCTGATTGTGTGGCTTCAACATTGAAAATCCAGGTCCCAAGCAGCTGCATCTCAAGCCAAAGCGATCACAATTGCGCTTTGGCTGTGCTGGGGTGCAGAGCTTTGACAACCTCTAGCGTTCGATGGAGGAAGTCTATTGGGTATGTCAGTTTATACTATGGGCTTAACGAATACAGGCTCAGGGGCTCCAGGGTTTATAGGGATTTCATGTTTAAAGTTGTAGCACCTAAGCCCTCAACGACTAGAACCCTAAACCATGTACGCACCCGACAAGGTGCGGTTGCATCAAGAATTTGTGGTACTCCGGGACGCGCGAGATGCCGGCCTCAAGATAATTAGATTTAGGTCGTGGCACCTCCTCCAACATTGGAAAATGACTTTAACAGGAATATGTAGATCCTGATGAGAAGTTTCCTCCCCATTCTTGGAGTTCCCTTTTTTGCGGGTGCCCAGTAAAGTCCTTTTAACATGCCAGGCTGCTCAAAGCCGAACTTCAACAATGGGGTCCGCTATCGCGCTAGGGCGTCTACCAAGGCTTGGATAATGTAGACCCCTGATTAATAAACCTCTGCCTTTTAAGGGCCCTACCCTCCCGGAAACTAACATGGAAACCCAAAAAGGGCCCTATAAAGACTAAAGTCCTTTTAAAGGGGGGCTATATGGGTTTCCATGTTAGTTTGGGGGAGTGTAATATTAGGATCCCTATTATAATCTCTATTAATGGGAGGGGGCTTATTAATTATGAGTCTACATTGTGCTACTTGGAGTGGTCTCAAACACAAGCTAAAGGCTAATGCAGCGTGATCTTGGGCTGACATTTTCGTCTGCTTCTTGAGGTAAAGGTTTTCTGGTTGAGGGCTTGCCTGACCTACCAAATACCCATGTTGCTAGGCTAAACGTTCAATACCTTGGGTTGGGGCCCCAATATGGGTGTTCGGTCAGCTTAAGAGTTCATGCCCATGGCCCCAAGGCCTTTTGGATCACGTTCAGGTCATGCTTGGGCGGTGGTAGCCAAATGTCTGCATACCACCACACAGGCACGTATAATCCGTCGGCAACACTGTTTAGTGAAATCACCCACAACCCTTTTATAACCCAGGACTGAGGTGCCGGCCTGAATAAACTTTTTACAATACAGCAGGACCGAGTCTAGACGTCCAGAAACTGCGCAGCATTCCCACTCTGACAATCACGGAAGCTACCATCCATCCCGCTACCAACCCAGGGAGCCCAATACCCCTTAATTAAAAAGTATTCCTTAAATCATATATAAGGGACCCTAGTACCATGTAAGGCATATTCCTTAATCAAGGGGTAATGGGCTAGATGGGAAACTACTGTCCTGGGCCCTCCCACACATGCAGTGTCCCCGAAGGCACGAGACATTGTGAGGCCGGGGAAGTTGGAACCTGCCAAGCTTCTGGGTGTGAACTGAAAAGTGGGGATCCCCATATTATAGGGGTTACATAGGGATAATGGAAAAGGAAATGGAAACTACTATAATGGGTTCAGGGTTTCGGATTTAGGCGGCCTTGTACGTAGGTATGTGGTACCTACTTAGGGTTTTCAAGGGTTCTCATATACCTACTTGAATGCCCAAGTATAGAACATATAGCTATAGTCCCCCTTAAATAAGTAGAATATGGCTTTGGGTATATTATAAAAAGATCCCCATATACCCCATATTCATCTACTTCAGGGGGACCATACCCCGACCCTTTGGGGAAGGAGCTGCTTGGAAGTTCTTGGGTGGTGGCTGGAAGTTGCAAGCAGAAACCTCAAAGACTACCAAGATCATGTGGAGATATGTCGAGGTCAGTTTGCGGTACCCCATACCATGACTGTGAGAAATCCCCATGTTTGACCTGAGTTTCCATTT
Organism: Symbiodinium pilosum; assembly: GCA_905231905.1. Classification (NCBI taxonomy): domain Eukaryota; class Dinophyceae; order Suessiales; family Symbiodiniaceae; genus Symbiodinium; species Symbiodinium pilosum. The sequence goes on along the minus strand of CAJNIZ010003459.1, from coordinate 99,890 downwards.
TAGTTTCCAAGTTCTTCTGCTAAATCATCATCCGTATTCGGTTGCGAGTTCAGGCGACTAGTAAGGATCCTTCATCTTGAAATATAGGCGCAAAATACGGATGCCCCGAGGGACTCTGCGCATGAGGGCCCAGATGAAGAGACCATATGGGGCTTTCGGGAATTATTGGGAAGTCTCTAACTACGGGGGTCCCCTGAAAATTATGGCCCCTCCAACACTAAACCCCTAGACCCTAAACCCTGAGCCTGGCCCTAAACCCTAAACCCTAAACCCTAAAATCCGTGAAGGATGCCACAGGCCCTATACTTGTAGTTGTAGGATCCATAGAAAGCCTTCCCCAGAAAGATACGGAAGACTTCAGTCCTTACATGGGATTACATAGGGGATATATAATAGTGCTTATATGGGGTGAAGGACTTAGGTTCAGGGCTTAAGGGTCATAAGGGAGAAGAAGACAGAAGCTCCAAGCTGTGAAGCGGCTTTAGGTAAATGATAGCCCCCTTAGCACCCCCAAACCCTATAGTCCCCCTTAAGTAGATAGAATATGGTTTTGGGCACATTATAATGAGATCCCCATATACCCCATATTCTATCTACTTAAGCGGGACTATAAGCCCTAAACCCTAACTTAGGGATCCAGATGCTGATGTTGAACTTTGTCATCCTAGCGGTCCCTACACAAACCCTCCACGATGCAAGCCTCCGCGCTACAGGTCAAGGTTTAAGGTTTAGGGTCGTGTAGGGCGTTTTTTTAGATTTTGGGGCTCAGGGTACACAGAAAGCAAACAAGTTCAACCCCAGCCCGAGACCGCCAAACCACCAAAAACGCCGAACACTGAACCCCTAAGCCCTACGTATTCCTGCATAACTCTACACAGCCCTGTGCCTCATTATCCTTTCATACTAAAATTAACCCCCCAGCACGAATATTACATAGGGCCTCCAATGTGAAATTGTCTCGTACGGGAATACGTAATGCGTGTTTGACATTGGTCTGAAGGGAGTATGGTCATTTCCACAAAAGGGGCCCCGATATAGACCCCAATGCAATATAATTCTCATACGCTTGCAGTTATGGGGTCCTTAAAGCAAGGTACCTACATCCTACACCCCTGAGCCCTACATCCTAAACCACCAACATATACATCCCTATATCATATATTATTGTGGTGATGTATCCCCTTATTATCCTCAGCTATCCCTATATACCCTTTTATACATCTCTGCATGGCAGTTTCCCAAAACAGGGGACCTCAAACTACTACCAGCATACTCCTGACAATATAGCGACCCCCTAGTAACAGTACCCCTAAGTTGGGGAAACCCTCGCTCTGTCTCCCTCTCTATCCCTACATACCCCTATAGGTCCCTATAATCTTCCCCTTTCAAGGGACCCCCCTTACATACATCCCCTAAGGCCTAAACCTCAAACTCTAAACCCTGAACCATAAGCCCCAAGCTCTAAACCCTAAACCTTCAACCCTGAACCCTGAACCCTATTGTCCAGCCTTTCAGGTAGATTCTCCAGCTGCCCTCGTCCACCTCGCGGACTTCGCTGCCCTCCGCCTCGAGGCGGGCCTGCGCAAGCGGTTTAGAGTTTAGGGATCACAATTTAGGGGTTTAGGGGTGTAGGGTTTAGGGTTTAGGGGTTTAGGGTGCTGAACTTACTTGGAGGTTCTACAGGGGCTTAGATCGGGTTGCTTAGGGATAATTAGCTTGGGGTATTGATTAGGGTTTATGGCAATGAGCAACTAAGTAGAACTGGTACCTAAAACACATTTACAACCATATGCGGGGACTTCCGGACTCATAACAGTTTCAACTGCTCCCCCAAGCATGCGTAATGATCGGGGTTTACAAGTTCTTTGTGTACTTTGGGCTTTTGAAGCTTATACCAGGGATATACCGCATTTATTTGGGTTTAACACGCGTCAAAAGTTTAGGGATTGCGGGATCAGGGTTAAGGGTTGAAGGCTTGGAGCTTCAACCGTCTTAGGGGCAGAGGGCTCGGGGCTTGAGGGTTTTTCGGGCGCAAGGCATAGGATTCAGAGGATGACGTTCAGGATCTAAGGCTTTATGATGTTTAATGCTTAGGGCTTGTCAGGCTTCAGGTGTAAGAGTGTGGGATTTAGGGTTCAAGGTTGGCAGGTCCTGGGTTAAAAGTTTCAAATTTTTGTATCGTTTCCAGACCTAGGGTTGGGTTTAGAGGTTCAGGGTTCAGAAGTCCAAAGTTTAGGGCGGGCATCGTTTTCTGGATCATCCATTAATGCACGTATAGTCGTTACTGCCGCTTGAGGAACAGGCATTTAGGCCCTCTTGCTAGGCAGTCCTTTCCTGGATGACACAGTCCGTTTAGTCTGACTCTGGCTACGTGCAACTTATGCCTGGGCATCAGCCGACCCTGCCTGCAACTCTGCACCCACGGCTCTTCATAATGCAGACCGCCGATCAACAACACCCCCTCCTTTTGAGGCCTGTAATATTAGGATCCCTATTATAATGCCCATTAAGGGGAGGAGGTTTATTAATTAGGGGTCCACATTAAGCATGGTCTCGAGCTTCATCTCCACACGACTGCGCTGATCCACCAATTCCCACAACTGTCCCATCCAGCCATGCCGCCAAATCCTCTGCTTCGGCCCTCTCAGCCCGCTCCCTATCCTGAATCTTTCATTCCTCTGCAGGATTCACCTTGCACACTGAGACTTTCGGGCTTGGGTGCAAGGCTTGTAGGACTTTCAATAGGCTCAGAGCCTGGACGGTGCCCTCCCCGAAACACATATGAGCTATAGTCTAAACTCCTAGCATCCCCCTTAGTAACCCCTATAGTAGTCCCTATATAAACCCCTATATATTTCCCTTTAAGGAGTTTTAGACTATAGCTCATAATATAACCCCATTATAGTAGCTTCCATTTTATTTTCCATTATCCCAATATTACCCCAATATACTATAGTAGTTTCCATTTTCTTTTCCATTATCCCCTTAACCCCAAACCCTAAACCCTAGACCCTAAACCCTAAACCCTAAACCCCAAAACTCCAATATAGGACCCCGTATTATAAGGAATTTAGACCAATACCCATATATAGAACCTGAAAGAAGCAACTTGTAGGCCAGGCTAATCTGTTGAAGAGGCTTCTGGGTGGTATCCCATGGTTGTTTGGAAGAGGCACAAACTGGAAAGGCCCGGCCCAGCCGAAACGTAAACTTAGGTACAAATGCTTTGGGTTTAAGTGTTAGGGTTTAGTTAGGGCGGCTGAGGTCTGAGAGATGGTACCCCTTGAGCCTTTAGCCCCCAGACTGGCTGTCCTGTGGTTCGAACGCGATCCATACTGGCCACTCCAACATGCTACTATACACTAAACTACCTACGAGTCCCCTAAGTCCACCCTTTCTGGTGCCTTGGTATAACCCCCCTTTAATAGATAGAATACGTGGTATAGGGCTGAGGCCTGAGGGGCAGCCACATTTGAAGTTAACTCTTAACGTGAAACCCCAGCAGTCCAAAAACACATAGGTCATGTGGGACCCAAGCAAACTTTGCTGAAGTCCGCAAGGTCCGGCAACAATGAAGATAGTTTCTCAGCCAGCGGCGTTATGAGAGTTTCCAAATCTGGGTAAACCACTGCAAACCTTATTATGGGAATCCCGGCAAGGGACACCTAATTTTCGGAAACTCGTCTGTCCCTAAGATCAGTGCTTACTTAACCCTAAACTGAAGCCCTAAAGCGCGCCTTCTCTTCTGGAAGCTCCGGCTTGTGATCCTACACATCAGGAAATCTGGGCGTTGCTGTTGTTCCGAACGGCAGGGTGCAAGGTTGCAAGAAGATTTGGCAATCTAGATATAGTCCCCCTTAAGTAGATAGAATATGGGGTATACGGGGATCTCATTATAATATACCTCGAGCTATATTCTATCTACTTAAGGGGGACGATAGGTCCACAAACTTTGCCGCCTTGCGCTTCGTTAGCTGTAAAACATGCCTTGCGTTTTCACCGAAGATGAACAGGCAGGGGCGATGAGAACATCAACCGTGACGAGACAGTCACTAAGTGTGTCATGCACTTTTCTAGATGGCGCCCAAGCCCAAACTTGTCTGAGGTCAAATTGGATTTTCTGGATCACACCTAGTCCATGCACTGTGGGTACACTGTCTTCCTCTCGGCCCTTCGTACAGTCCCCCTTACGTAGATAGAATATGAAGTATATGGGGACTTTATTATAATATACCCAAAGCCATATTCGATCTACTTAAGGGGGACTATAAGCCTTACAGAGAACAGGGTGTAGGGTTGAGGGCAACTCTGCAGACTGCTCATCAAGTGTTTCATTAACTCGCGATCCTCCCGCGGATCTGACAGGCCCACAAAGCCGACAGGAACTAGCAACACCACATGAGCTATAGTCTAAACTCCTAGTAGCCGCTAGTAGCCCCCTTAATATCCCCTAATGTACTCCCCTACATAATCCCTATATAACCCCCTTTAAGGAGTTTAGATTATAGCTCATATGAACTATAGTGAAAACTCCTTAGGGGATTTTACAGGGAGTATTGTAGGGGTGACTAATGGGGAAACTAGGAGTTTAGACTCTAGACCGTATGAAGCCCTGGAGAACTGTACAGATCCTAGAGATCCGGAGCCCCTTAAATCCTGCAAGCATCCCGCAGATCCATGAAAGAACCCTCGGCGCCAGAAAGAAGATTTTGAATGTAGCGCCAGGCCCTGCCTTGCAAAATCAAGGTAAATCAGCTGCTGACCTCTGTGAAGCCTGAACACGGTAGAAACCCTTAACTTACTGCTTTCACTAACGTCCACGGTCCTTTGTGCAGAAAATCATGCGCGAGTCTCGTCGATTCCAAGACCCAAGCATGATCCGCGCGTCTCCAATGAACGCAATGTGAACCTAAGTTAAGTGGAAACCGGTTTCCTGCCAAAAACGTATAAAGAGGTTCTATAGGGATATACGGCTGGGGACTAGAAAAAAACAATGCAGCATCAAGTCGAAGAGAAACTGGAACATGAACTGGAAGCTTATGTCGGCTTTCACAGTGACGGTGTAGCCATGGTAGATTGTCAAAATCATCCACTATGGTACGGCCCCTATTATTCAGGGTAGCCCAAAGGAGGTACCATAATTTTGTGGACCTGAGTTGTGGCTTCTGAAGCCCAATCCCGAATCCTCACGAGGGCTGCCCGTCATCTTTTGCTAGCCCCATAAATCCCCCACCCTTAACCTTAACCTACCAAAACCTACTTTTGGTAGGTCGCTTATAAATTAGACTAGGGTTTATGATAGGACCCTACCTACGAGAGGCAGGCTTTGGTAGGCTAAGGTAGGCCCTCCATTTGGAGCAATTCCTGGCTTCCCAATCGGTCACTCATCTTGTCATGGGGGTTGGCGAAACAAACCAGTGTGCACCGAGCATAGCCGCATAGATGATGCAGCCCTGAAGCCCCAAACCCTGAGCTCATAGGAATCTGGGCCCTTCCACCTTCAGATCTCACTGTGCTCGAACATCAAAATTCTCAGAACTATGCCAAGTCTATTCGCGCCAAGGTCAGCAAATATTCTTGAGACCCTGATTTTCATCAGTTGAAAGATCGGAAAAACAGAGCTGACAAGTCGCTTGGGCTCATGAGTTGCATGCTAATCACCTCCCCTAGTATCGACCCCCTCAAGCCCCTAGTATTGTATATGCCCGACTGTGAATTACTACAATACAGTGCGAGTCCTTGATATGGGGACTAATACAAATTAAGTTGAAGGGACGAGACTGCAGCAGAAGCCTGAGCATACAAGCCGCGTAATCCAAAAACCCTGCCTCAGAATTCGGTTTAGGATTTAGGGTTTAGGTGGGTGAAACCCCCACCCAGTAATGGGTACACAAGGGACTATTGTAGGTCGCAGCGCCTGTGACATTCAACTATCACCATCCAAGCAGCAGTCTGCTCTTCCAGCACAAGGCCTCAGTTCGCAATATTTGAAATCTTCATTTTGACATTCGGTAGTTTCCCAAAATAAGGGGACCCCAATATAGACTCCAAAATATTGTACTCCTTACTAGCCACAAAAAAGTCCCAAACAAGTACCAAGGATAGGGCATGCGATGAGGGGAGAGGGGGGGCGTTTGCTTTCGTTGTCCGTTCTATTTCGCCCGCCAGGGTCCGCCATCCAAAAACTTTCCTTACTTCATCTGTAGAAAGACTTGGCGGAGTCAAACGGCAACAGGACCTTTTTGATTAATATAAATGCCTATTACATGACCGCTATATAAAGCTCGTTTCCACTGAATTCTCCATGTTCTTGTCCAGTTGTTTCTCCAGTGCTAAGTTGGATACCTGGAAGAAAAATCTCTGACTTGAAATTGATTCCCCCAGATGCTCGGGAACCCGTCTACCTTACATTCCCAAGCCCCAAGCCCTCCAACGTTACATTGCGTGCTGGCACCTGAAATATGTGTTGTTTTATACCCTTATGTGGGAATCGAAACCCGTGGCCCCCAAGGCGTAGCTGCCTTTAGTGTGTCGAGTCTAGGCTCAAGATCACTACAAGCCGTTGAATTCGTCATTGCTTTTCCAGATTGCGTACTTCAACGCTAAAGCTTTGGTCACCTCTTGCTGTAACTGTCCTTAAAGGTCTTATTCAGGAGCTGTTATCACTCCTATTACCTTTTCTGGTAATCCTTACTGTCGGGAGAGAAGACTCAACCTAAGCCCTAAACTGTGTGACAGCAGGGTTTCCCAAAATAGGTATAATATTTTGGGAGGTACCTATTAGAAGGATGATAGTATTTGAGGGTCAATATTGGGGTCCCCCTATTGCAGAAATTTTGAAACCTGTGTCTATCCGTGTAAACAAGCCCACCATGTGTAGGGCTTAGGGTTAGGGTTTTATGCCCCTACAAGCAGTTGCGTTACGTCGGTAATGTGATTTTTTGACTTAAATCCGCTAAGATCCGGGAACCCATTTTTTGGAATGAATCTCATGGCTATTGATGCCCATCTCTGTTAATACAGGTATCAAATAGACGTATATAACCATCGTAAATCCGCATCAGCGCCTCATCTCCTCACCTTACCAGAAGACAAACTCACACGCACATAACATAAGTCCCTAATTCCGAAACCCTACTGCCCCTGCGCAACCGCAGGAGGGCGGAGGGACAGCTCTTGTGAAAACCGCATGTCACCCCTGTATATACATACCACCTCAGCCCCACATGGGGGAAGGAGGCTCCCTGGTCCCAAGCCGTAACGACGACCTTGGCAACACTGCACCATATGAGCTATAGTCTAAAATCCGACTATCCCCCTGAATACCCCATAGACTGATCCCCGATATACTCCCCTATATACCCCCTTCAAGGAGTTTAGACATGTTTAGACTATAGCTCATATCAACCCATGTATCCCTACATATGACCATCCGTTTGAAGCGAGCCCTTGACTAGTTCTTGTTTCAACCCCAGCATGATCCACGAACCGCGTCCAAAAAATCTGAGGCCTTCATCCCGGAGATCTTGAAGCTTAAAACCGCCCGGTAAGTAGATAAAATATAGGGTATATTAGGATCTTCTTCCAACGTACCCAAGGCCATATTCTACTTAAGGGGGACTATAGAGTTCAGGGCTTCGAGTTCGTGCTGGTTCATATAAGTCCTCTGCCAGTACTGAATTAAACTGATGACCCCACTGTGATGCCCTCCAAGATATGAGACTCTCTTAAAGCTTTAACACAAGCCCTTTTATATTCGCCTATAAACCTGAGGACTTAGAAGTGCCCTCAAACCCCCAAGCCCTATACCTCCCAAACCTCCATAATTCCTCAAGCTCTAAACCTAATGGTCCCTAAACCCCAAACACCCTAAACCCTAACCCCTACCCCTACTCAACTCAGCAAAGCCAAGCCACAGGAACCTGCAGCACCAGAGGCCTCAATGTTGATATTCTGCTCGCGACCTGGGAGTTCGCACATGAGCAGAGAGTTGGGGGCCCCTTCAGAAGAGGTTTTAGGGGGTTGGAAAAGCGTACGCATGTTTAAAGAAAGATTTCTCCGTAATTAATTTGAGGTTCCAGGGTTATATACGAATGACTTTTTACTTCTGTTTTGTGGCCCGATAATGGAGAATGAGAAGGAAAGAGGGTGCAACATAGAATGGATCTGGGGTTATAATGATTAGCAACCCTTACCCCTAGGTTCAAAGTTTCCAAAAGTCAAGGATCCTTTTTGGGGGCGTTAGCCTCTAAAAAAACGCTTCCCACATATGTTGAGGCCAGCCCCAGTGCAGGCGTTCTGTAAGGTAGTACAATAATCCTTTATCATCCTTTATCATTAGTAGTATTCGTATCCTTATTACGGTTAGTATTATTAGTAGTAATACAAATTCTAAAAACCCTAAACCCTATTACTATTATTACTAGTATTGTTATTGTCTTTAGGTCAAGGACCCATGCAAGTAGAATAGACTTTTAGGCTGGCCGGGCTGAACCATGAAGCATACTTCTGACCGAGATCTCCATACAACACTGCCCAGTTGACTCTACAGTCAGGGTTTAGGGTTTAGGATCTCTAAACTGGTATATAGTGGGTTATATAGCCATTTACTATATAATTGCCCGAAAGCCTACATCCTGAAATATATGCCAAGGTGCAGAAGTTCTCCAAGTCCTCCTGCAAATGGGAAAATGTTGTTTGGTCGTCTGCTGCAGGTCTGCATAACCCAAACCCCAAAGGCGCAATCAAAAACCAAACTACCCCAACACCTAATATAGACATGTAAAACAATAATCCTGAGTTCTGAACCTTTAAAAACCTACTCTCTAAAACCTGAAGCCTAAACTCTACATCCTGAACCCTAAATCCTGCACCCCAAGCCTTCTATCCTATACCCCAAAACTCGCACCCTAAATCTGACACCCTGACCCTGATCCCTCTACCTCAATTTAAACCCTAAACCCCAAACCCTTTGGGCTCTTAAGAAATAAGGGGGCCCTGTGGAGAGGTATATGAGCTGTAATCTACAGTCCCAGTATCCCCCTTAACAAGCCCCTTTAATCGTCCCCTAAAAAATCCCTCGTATGAGCAACTATCAATATTAGGCGTATGAAGGGACCATGAAGGGTGGACATAGGGGTCCCTTTCGTCGTAGCTTAGTACGGTTCCTAGTACTGACTGTAGCTCATATAAGAAATGTAGGGATGTATTACCGCACTTTGGAGTTGGAAGCTCACTCTGGGGGCCCCCATAATAAGGACACGAAAGCCTAAACCCGAAACCTTGAACCTTATACATATAAATATATAGATATATATACAACATATTCCCTTATTCCCTAACCAGCCCCAGTAAGCCTTTAGCTACCACAAGACTCCACAGTACTTTCAGATCTATGTAAGGCGTACACCCCTTTGGAAATGGCTCCTTGGGGCCCTGGGCCGGCAAAACCGAAGCCTTTTTCCCCCCAAGACCCCAACCCTTGAAGCCCCCATACCTCACATCTCAGCCTCTAAAATCAAAACCCTAAACCCTAAACCCTATAGTAGTTTCCCTTCTACTTTCCATTATCCCTACATAACCCTTACAAAGGTCACCCCCCCCCCCCCGATTTAGAACCCTTTTAGGCCTAAGCCCTATATAGTCCTTATTAGCTCCTTAAACCCTGGGGGGGTACCTTGGGGGGAGAACTATTGTAACCCCTTACTAAATCTTATAGTCCCCCTTAAGTAGATAGAATAGGCTTTGGGTATATCATAGGGTTGAGGGTTTCGGGTTTAAGGATAGAATATGGCTTTGGTATCTTAGCAGAAGATCCTCATATACCCCATATTCTATCCACTGAAGGGGAACTATAATTCTTACGTCCTACGCCCTGTAGGATCCTTACACGTTCCGCGACCTAGGGAGCCCACTACCCCTTAATTAAGGAGTATACCTTAAACCATATAGGGGACCCTAATACCATCTAAGGTATATTCCTTTTTTGAAGGATATTGGGCTCTTTGGGTAACCTTCAAGCCCCGAATCTCGCGTCCTGAGCTCTGAAACCTAAACCAATGATGTAGCAGTCGTACTCTTGCCCTCCTACAGCAGGTGAGTTTTTTCTCTCTCAGCCCATCGACAGTCGTACTAGGAAATAGCCCAAAACCCACTACGGGCTATTAGACCTTAAGGGTACCTTAATCTACCCTTAGTAGGGTCCTAATGGGGAATTTTCGGGTCGAATAGCCCATGGTGGACCCTAAATCCTAAACCCGACTGGCCTCGGTAAACAAACCAGGCTGCAAGGCCAGGGTAAGACCTACAAAACCTCGAGCCCTAAACCCTAGACGTCGAACCCCTGAACCCGTAACACAAACAGCCCTAAACACCTAACCCCAAATCCTTGATCCTTTCTTGGCATCTGGCTCTGCGCGCCCTTGTGTAGTGTCATTTAGGGTTTGTATATGGAGCTATATCGACGATGTAGGGATGATATAGGCAACTGCTATACATCGGGTCATACAAGGATAATGGCAAGGGAAATGGACACTAAACCCTGAGCCCTTAACCCTAAACCCCCCAAACCCTAAACCCTAAACCCCTTAACCCTAAACCCCTTGACCCTACAAACCCTGAGCCCTGAACCCCCCTGCCTGAGATTTGCCGAAGGCTTCTTTCAAGGCTTCCTCCCAGTTTTTGCCGAAGTGCTCGCTGTTCGTCAAGAAGTACCTTACGGTTCAGGGTTTAGGGTTTAGGGTTTAGGGGTTTAGGGGTTAGGGTTTAGGGGGGTTCCTCCATAGTTCTTCGTAGCCAGAAGCTTAAGCGGGCTGGCCCGAACCCCTGACTCAACAGCGCCTATGCCACTGATCGCTGCAAGCAATGTGTTCTTAATGTCGTCCTATTCGGGTGCCCTCCCGAAGGGTTCCTATCATGTGAGGTGCAGGACAGCCAGATATTTGATGAATGGTATTCCCGTGCCTTGTATTGTGAGTTGTACATATATCCCCAGAAAATAATTGCGTTTGTAGAGCGAGCTGCGGGATTGTCTGCACCAGGCGAAAAGACACCAGGTGACCGAAGGGGCCGTGCCCATCGCACACGCCGTACATGGTTACCGCCCCAACATGGTGCACGAAAAAGTTGTCCTGCCCGGAAGTGGGGGTGCGATGGGAACTCTCACGGGATTATGGACCTCTGCGGGGAAGAACTTACATGGCGGCATTTGCAACACGCCACAATCTCAGGTGGCCCATACTTTCAGAACACATCTTCCGGAAACTGTATAAACAAAGACCCTCCTAGTACCCCTTAGCTCGGGAGATAAGGCTAATAGTGGGTACCTATAGGCCCTGCTAGAGGCCAAATGAGCCCTGGACTAAAATTGCTTTTCTCCCTCATAGGTCCCCACCAAAACACTGTATAGTCCCCTATAGGTCCCCCCCAACCTAAATTTAGTCCGTATATAAACCCTAAACCCTAAATCGTAGATTCCATTTTATTTTCCATTATCCCAATATATCCCCAATATACACCCTACAATCCACTATAATCCCTGTCTAGGCATCAGGATGAATCGCAATGGCATGTGTCTGTCCTGATTGGGCGTCGGGTCAGAAGCAGATTTCTGGCCTAAGCTCAGGGTTTAGGGTTTTAGGGTTTAGGGTTTTAGGGTTTAGGGTGTTAGGGTTTAGGGTGTAAGGCTTTAGGGTTGAGGGTTTAGGGTTGAGGGTTAAGGGCTCACTGTCTATCCGAGGCATCGATAGCTGCAACGAGCTTTAGGTCAGATTTCGGACTCTATGCATACTTTTCAAGCCTGGGTAACTTGCAATCTGATTCTGACACTTTCCGCTGCCGCTATCCCTTGGAATATCTAAACTACCCCTTGCTGTAGTCCCAATATATTACATTGCGTACCGAAAAAACACTGAATTCTTCCATTACTGTTGATACTCCAAGTCCTGCGTGACAACAGTATGCTGTAAGTTGATCATTCCAGAGGTATCAAATGCTTGCAGTTGCGCAGGGTTTGAGTATTCACTATTCACCGTAAGACTTAGGGTCGTACATGCTGCAGGTTCTGGGACTGGAGTTTGACAATCGGGGTCCGGGGCCTCAGGGATCCCAGGACAATGTAGGGTCCCTGGGCTTCATTAGGGTTCCGGGTTTAGGAAAGTCCCCTCTGATGTAAGGTGGGGGGTCTGTCTGTGAGCTGCTGGCAATCCTACACGGGAAGCTGCTGCCAGACTGTGCCTGCTGCAGCAGCTAGATTCTGTGAGCTCTGTTACCCAAGACTAGTGAAGCCAAGCTCATACTTGCAGCAAGGAAGGACACACTGAATCTGGCCATGTCAATAGATTTAATTGCTAGAAGTGTAGCGAAGACATCTTCAGCCACAAGGCATGGACAGCTGGCGCACGCACGAGAGCCATCTCAAAGCAGCGTATGAAGCACATATATCGTGAGCTTGCAGAAAAGCCTGTCTTCCCGCTGGTAGCAAGTCATAAGGTTGACATGGACATGAGCAATATCAAGATGCTATGCCCTGCGCGGTATCTCTCCAAGCTTGGAATGATACACTACTCAATGCAGGAGCATCACTTCCAGCGGCGGTAGCTGTAGGCAGCAACAGTAGCGTTTGCAGCTGCAAGAGTTAGCAATACCTGTAGCAGGAGCAACAGTAACAGTGTTGGTGTGGTATCGCAGGGTTTTCTCACAGCCTCGCTGACCAAAAATGAACTACGATGATGACAGCCCGACCAGTCAGATGACATGCGCTTTGGGACGCTCCCAAAAGCCTGCGCACGCGTCTTTGGCGCGATGACGCTCAAAAGAAAAGCGTTATCGACTTCCCCAAATAGCGACATTAACGCTCCCAACCACTGAAAAAAGCCATCATCCCGCTGAATGCTAGTATATAAGGGCTGTTTAGTACGAGTGTCCGGAACTTGCTATTATGATCTATTATGGTCTTCAGAACCGCTCAACAAAAAAGTCCACTCACCCAAGTCAAGCTGGCGGCCCTTCTGGCAGAGGACGGCAATCTCTGTGGCCTGCAGCGCCCTAAACGCTAAATCCGAAAACCTAGACTAAACCCTAAACCAGCAGGTCACACAGAGAGAGCCCAATACCCCGCAATTAAGGACTCAACCTTAGAACTATACTAGCACCCCTGATACGATGAACTGTGGCCTCCTTAATTAAGGGGTATTCTGCTCCCTTGGTAGCATGGTCTTGAGGTAAGGGCTTAGGAGTTTATGATTGATCGATGGGTGTCTTCTGAGAAATCAAAGAGCATGTGCTAACCCCACACGGAAAGCTGCCCTTCGACGTTTGGCGGAAGCCTATCTGTTTCTTTCCATTAAAAGAACGACCCCAACATAGACCTCCTAATACCTGAATTCGTATTTTTGTGCGAAGACCAGAATGGGAACACTCGTTGTCGGAAATTCTCATGTGTGGTCAGGAATCCAAGTATAACATGCAGCATTAAGCAACAGCTTCAGCGGCATGATACTTAACTCCGCAGTGGGCGAGGGTAAGGTCAGATTCCTCAGGACAACCTGACATTCTTTGGACATGCACGCAATACAATGGAAGAAACAACAATGAGTATACTACAGCGGTACTTTTACGTGCGGTAGGTAATCCGGCTAGTATGGTTTATGCGTGGGCCCAGCCAGGCTTTATGCTGGCCGTACTATGATTTTTGCAGGCAGGTGGGTAGAGGGTTCCTTGTCTTCAGAACTACAGACGTGAGAGCGTCTCAAAAACTGATCCGCCTAAAAAGGAGCCCACAGAATCCCCTGATAATCCCAATGAATTTAGGGCCCCCAAAGATGCGCTATTTGGGGAAACTCCCATGCAGCGCGCCCTTTAGAAGTGCTATTCCTGCTAAAGGCTTCCCAGCCGCCTATGCGGTTTAGGCTCCTGGGAGCGGATTGTTATGACTACGACTAGCTTTTTTTGAGTGCCTATTTCATCCTAGACTGCATCTTGAACATTCACAGCTTCATCCCTATTCTCATGGCAAGGCAAATGGGGCATTTTTGTGTCATATGAGGAGAGCCTTGTCAGAGTGATAATAATTGAAGTAATCAGAATAATAACAACAACAATTGTAATAATAGTAATAGTATTCATAATAGTAGTAATAACTGTACTATAGTAATAGTAGTAATAATGATAGTAATAAGTGTGGTATGAGTAATATTAGTACTAATAAGACTAGTATGAATGGGAAGTCCCCGTCAAACAGTGTACGGCCTGCTTGAGCTTTGTAGCAGCCTGCCACGTGTATAGGTCTTCGTCTCCTGGGGCGCTTCACGTAGCTTTGGCTACTCATCAAACTGTTGTATTGGGGTTATAAGGGGATTATAGAAAACTGGAATGGAAACTACTATTTAGGGTTTAGGGCTTAGGGTTTAGGGACATGGAAGTTTCCAGAAACTGGCCGCCCAGTCATGGACCCAAACATATCATAATCTTTAATTAATAGGGACCCCCAAAGAGGGCACCGTATGTTTGAAAGACCTGCACCTCAGTGATATCAAGAATCAGGGTGAAGGGGTTTTAGGGGTATGTAGGGCTGAGAAACTAGTTTGCACTTTCCTCTTTCCTCTTGGGGACTGCGTAGGTTTTTTCCTTGAAAGGTCCCTGGAAAGTATCACGTGTCCCGTGTGGGGGATGTATGAAGCTTGCATGTAGACCACAAGGACTATCGCGAGCTTGGGACTTCAAATGAAATTGCTCCTCTTTTGAGGTCCGTAACATACCTGTCGTGAGCTTCAATTTGTGGGGATGCATCACCTTCCCTAACTGTCAAAATTACCCTTGTTTTCATATTATGGTTCAGCACGGAGGGATTTGCCATCTCCTGCAGCTGCTTGGATATTTGGGCTCATCGCTTGGTACGCAGCTTTGGATGTTTAGAATTGTCAGGATCAATGTTTAGGGTCTTTGGAAGATATTATGTAGGGGTTAATAGGCACTACATTCCCTTATGGTGGTTTCCCAGAATAGGGGGACCCCAATTTTGATCCCAATAAACTATGGCCCCCTAAACCCTAAACCCTAAACCCCTTATTCTGGGGATCCCCTAAAAACGTACCCCTTAATTCTGGGAAACCGCCTTGTTCCCTAGTAACCTTGGGTTTAGGGTTTAGGGTTTACTATGTAAACCATGGAGTAAGCACACAGCCCCGTCTCCAAAGCTCGGGCGTCTTTTTCTTAGAAAATGACGAGTAACCGGTAATCCATATACAGCTGCTCTGAATGGGGGTTTCCCAAAATCACGGGTACCCTACTGGGGACCCCTATAATTAATAAGGGTTACAGTATTTTAGTCTCCATGTTGGTCTCCGCCTATTTTTGGGAAACTACCCTATAGAAATGCTCCCCAAAAGGTTAACCACCCGCCTACGCCCAAATAAGCCCTGATGCCAAAGGATGTCTCCCAACAGTTTTGGGGTAGTACTGGGAATGCCTAACTTTGGGGGGTGGGGCTGACTAAGGAAGGATCAGTCCCCAGCAAGGCCTTCAATGAGTGTCTGGAAGGAACCTTGCTAGGTACCTATGATACGGGCTATCGTAAACGGAGCCATAGTCTCAACTCCTAGTATCCCCCTTAATAACCCCTATAGTATTCCCTAATATAAGCCCCTTTAGGGAGTTTAGACTAAAGCTCAGTTGGGATCTACCGCGGCGCCCTCATTTTGTTCAAGTCCCCGCACAAGACTACAGAAGCAATGCAAAGCAGGACAGAGATGTTTTTCTTGTTGCTGAGTGCCTCAGGCCAAAAAACAACAATCTACATTTGTCGTATCGTGAAATTCGGGGATCCCTCTAGACTCCAAAGTGTACCTACCCAGCCATTTGATTTTTCTAGAAGGACCCAAATATAAGTGGAGGTAAAATTCCTACTATGCAATTGCAGTAGGTACTGCTTACTATAACGTAGTTTCTCAAACCTCTTTTCCTCATCTGGGCAAAGCCCTTAACCCTCAGGATCTGAACTTCAAACTTCCACGAAGCAGAAATCTGGCTATGTTGATCCATTTTTGAAACCTGAGATACGACCTATCTGGGTTTCTTTCCTGCACAACACCATTTAGGGTGAGGATGGGTGAGGTCGTTGTAGCTTGGCCACAGGGACATGTCTTGTGGTGATTATGGGCGCGGATTACTTAAGGCCATAAAGCCTTCAGGCAAGCCTGCCTAGAACCTTGAGTAGCCTAGACCCCTAAACAAAATTAAAGTACCAAACTATCAGGCACAAACGCCGGTATACCGATTACTACACAAGAAGCGAAACCAACGCCACTAAAATCCTCGAGGCCATGAACTCCCTTAAGGCCTCTGAGCACTACTTTGAGGCGTTAGGTGGTAGGGTTTGGCTTTAGGGCTTATAGTCCTCCTTAAGTAGATAGAATATGGGGTATGTGGGAATCTTATTATAATATACCCAAAGCCATATTCTATCTACCTAAGGGGGATAATAGGTCTCTCGCACGACTCCCTTGACTTGAAGGTCTGCGCCCCGTCCTCGCTGGCCCTTCTCGATCTTCGTTCGGCAGTGGATGTGCTTGTCCTGAGGATGAAACTATCATGGCCGACCAAGGCCCTGAGTCCAACTCCCCTATGGTTTTGGAGATTTCTGATCCCTAGCTCCTTAGCTCCCCCCAAAATTATGGGTAGCCTACATGGGTCGTATCTTGGCTGCCTGCAGTGGCGCTTATATGGGGATTATATTAATATGAGGGTTACATAAGGGTCATTTTGGGATAATGGAAAAGAAAAATGGAAACTACTATTTAGGGTTCAGGGTTTAGGGTAGTTTCCAAAATTAGGGTCCCATTTTTGGTACCCCTGAATATTAGGTGTCGCACTATAATCTATATACAAAAAGAGGCCCATGATTCTGAGAACAACCCACATCCTCACTGGTTCATGCGTCTTCCTTTTTTAAAGCCTGAACTCTGAGCGCTAAACATGCAGGCTTCTAAATTAAGAGCCGCTTGACTTATAGCCTGGAATTTCGTAGGTCTGCTTCGGCGAACGTCAAAGTCTGAAAATCGACTTCCCAGGTACAAGCACACCCCGCATCTAGCATGGAACCTGACCCATCTGAAAGGACCAGGATCCTCGGAGGGGCGCTGTTCAAGTTCCCTGTCAGCCTGCCCTAAACCCTAAACCCTACACCCCTAAACCCCAAACCCTAAAACCCTACACCCTACACCCCTAAACCCCAAACCCTAAACCCTAAAACCCTACCACCCCTAAACCCAAAAACCCTACACCCTGGGGGAGAGTATGACTTTTCTCAGCGCGCTGCGGGAAGGCACAGCTTCTACCAGGAAACGCATTGGCATCTCTGAAGCTTTTTACCCGTACGTCCCCAGGAGGCGCAGTACCCCTTCAGTAAGGAATATACCTGAAACCATATAAGGGACCCAGTACCATGTAAGGTATATTCCTTGATTACGGGGTATTGGGCTCTCTACATCGTTCACTCATCTTAGCGCTACACGCATCTAGTGGCCAAAGAACTGAAAACCTCGACCCCAAATCTTAAGAACCCTGCACGCTGAATGCAAAGGCCCTACATCCATGCCAGCCACAGGTCCATGGTGAACTTCTGGCCAGGTACCACACCACCAAACATCATCATTGTGGCCTCCGTGGCGACTTCGTTGCACATGGTCTTTGTGGAGCGCTTTTCTCTTGATTTCAGTTTTCCAGGTTTGGCTGGAAGAGTGCAGACAGACACGGTTGACAACGGGGGGGCATGTGTCAGCCCGGAAAAAAACTCAAAGCAGACTCAGTCTGAACTCATGGATGGATGGCATAATTTTAGGCGGTGATGGGGTCCTTACTATCACGGATTCTTTAAGGGTTGCCTTGGGAAATGCCCGAGAAGTAGATTGAAGCCTGGACCACCCCCACCAAGTTCCAGTTTATGATGAAACAAAAGACTGCGGAGCAGAAGACATTTCTGATGTGAGGATATTTCGGATTCCCTAAAGCCTACACCCTGAACCCAGTCCATGCGAGCCGCATTCAATCCTTTGGAAACACGCACAAGCAGGTGCAAGTCCTTTATGTAGAGAACAGATTCAGCTCCTGTCCTAAGCGCTACAATCTTAAGGTTAACAAGCTTGTATGTTTCACCCCTCGCTCAGAGGCCCCAAAGCCCCATGGCACCTACACAGGAGCCTCTATACTAGTTCCTTGTTGGGCTAATTTTGAAACATGTAATTGTAATAATGTTCCTTGCTGGGCTTTAGCACAAGGAGACTCAGAAATACACAATGGCCCGTTCCAGCCGTTCCAGGCCGCCTATCCCATGTAATGCAATCCCTCCCCTAATATTAACCCCCAGCCCCCTAATATTAATGCTCCCAATATACTATAATATACCACACACTTGTAGCACTTAATCTTGGGGCGGGGGGTGGGTGAAGTGCTTACTACTGGGGCGGGGGGTGGGGGTTTAATATTAGGGGGAGGGGATTAAGCATGTAGATACCTGGAGCCTCTGAGACTATACCCTAAATCCTAAGCCCTCAATCCTGAAGATCTTGGCTAGGATCATCTCCCACCACGTGAGCATCAGTGGGCGTCACCAGAGCCGGGTTCTTGAAGTCCTGCCGTTTAGGGTTTAGGGTTCAGAAACATAAAGCATCGAGTTGTTTGCTTGGGGCTTTTCAAGTTGTGGAGCTCTTCACGTTCAGACCTAGAATGATTTGGTATTTTCCCCCAATAGAGACCCCAAAGTACTATAATCCTTAATATAGGGACCCCCAAAAAGGTACCCCGAATTTTGGGAAATTCCAATTTCAGTGCCAGACCCGGGCGCAAATTCAGAGCGCGTAAGCCAGCAAGTATGTTACGACAACCTACACCCACCCAGGTTACATAGAATATGGGGTATATGGGGATCTCATTAATCATAATATACCCAAAGCCATATTCCATCTACTTAAGTGGGACTATTCCCTTCCGCAAGCTTACACGGAACACAAACAGAAGCATGGTAAGATGTGGTAGTAAGCCGAACCAGCGACCCAAATCTCAGACCGCGGACCTACAATCTTGCACCATCATCCAATTTGCATGAATCCTTACTAAACCCTGAAACCCAAGCTCCAAACTTAATTCCAAAGCACAAGGATGTTTTCTCCAACAAGGCGGCCCTTGAGGGACCTGGGCAGAAATGGACATGTTGTTGGGGATTTTAGGAAGCCCTCAAAGGCCCTAAACGCTTAATCAACATCCCTACGTCCTGAACCCTAAACCCTAAGCTCTAAATAAACATCCCGAAGCCCTAAACCCTGAACCCTAAACCCAAAGTAAACATCCTTAAGCCCTTTTTCCTGAGGTGCTCAACATCCTTAAGCCCTAAACCTTGAAACTCCCATATGAGCCATTGTCTAAACTCCTAGTATCCCCCTTAAAAACACCTATAGTGGTCCCCTACATAATCCCTTATATATCCCCCTCTAAGGAGTTTGGACTACAGCTCATAGTATAACCCCATTATAGCAGCTTCCATTTCATTTTCCACTATCCCAATATTACCTCAATATACTATAGTAGTTTCCATTTTCTTTTCCATTATCCCAATAACCCCAAACCCTAAACCCTACAGCTCATATCATGCAGGGCGCTCCTGCGCAACCTTATCTGCAAGCGTCTCTGCCGGCGAATCGGTTCCTGCCTCACTGACCACCTTTTTCCTGGGGCGTGGGTTTCAGGGTTTTAGGATTTGAGGTTTAGGGGTTTAGGGGTTTAGGATTTTGGGTTCAGGTGTTTAGGGGTTTAGGATTTTGGGTTCAGGTGTTTAGGGGTTTAGGATTTTGGGGTCAGGGGCTTAGGGTTTTAGGGGTTTAGGGTTAGGGTTCAGGGGTTTGAGGTCTAGAGATCAGGACATAGAGGCCTGGGTAGATTCATGCAGACGTGAACAATAGTCTCAACTCCTAGTATACCCCGTAATGAACCCTACAATACTCCCCTCTGTTATCCCCTAAAAAAACCCTCTAAGGAGTTAGGTGGTAGCCTTATAGCTCACATGGACCCTAATCATCCTTAAGCACTGCGTACATTCACATCCCGGGAGGCCAGCAACGATTATGGAAGGCTCCGGGGCTTCTTCACAAAGGGCAGAAGTTGCCCAATAAAGACCACCAGAGTAGCGTTGTTTGGTGGTTAAAGCCCATATAACCATTATATAAAATTTTATACCCCAAAAGGAGGATATAATCTTACTCTATATTGGGTACCATAGTATCCCCAAATAAAATACTACCCAGGGGTTCTGGAGTTCTGCTTAAATTCAGCACAGCTTGAGTCCTAAGAAGAAACAGCAACGATCGAACGGTTCTGAAATGTATTGAATCTGGCTTAGTTAGGTAAGCTTCAGCAACTCTACCCATTAACATGTTGAACCGAGATGTGGTTCACTACTCTTTAATTTCACTGTCCTGTAATGAGCATCAGGCACTAATTTAACGGTGGTAGAGCTGCAGAAACCCAGAATCCGAAGCCTTAGCTTGATCCCTCCCCTGCAACAAATCAATGCCCGCCCAGTGAGGTAAATATCCCAGTATAGGGTATCAGTATCCAACAGGGAACATTTCCTAGACCCTGAACCCTGAATCTATTAGGGTATTAGGGGGCCTGCTATCAAAGGAAGGGAATTCCCTGCCTGCCCTACCCAGGCTGCCCTGACGGTTGAACTCATTTCAGCGAACACTCGGCTAGACAAATGGTAGCCCAAACAGCAAATATTACATGCCCATTTTCATGTTCCGGTATGCTCTAAGCATCCCTCAGCCTTAGCACCTAGACCTTAAACCCTTAAACCCTAAGCACTTACACCCTAGACCCTACGCCCTAAAGCATAAATCCTTAAACCCAAAATCCTCCAACCCTAAACCCCGAAACCCTTAAACAGGCTCGGAGTTGAGGATGCCCTGAAACCTAACAATGTTCCATCATGCCTTACGAAGGCTGTAGAGGTGCAAAACTCCGGTGAACGGCCGGGGCGACAAACCCAAGAGTGCCCGTAAGCTGCCACGCGGTTTAGGGTTTAGGGTTCAGGGTTTAGGGTTAAGGGATTGCAATAGTACCCCCCTCCAAAGGTACCCCCCCCAGGGTTTAAGGAGCTAATAAGGACTATATAGGGCTTAATAAGGTCTAAGAGGGTTCTAAATCTGGGGGGGTGTACCTTTGGGGGNNTACTATTGTAATCCCTTACTTTGGGCAGGCACATTACGAATCAGCATCCTGTTGTCGGCAGCACCTTGAACCCCCAAAGGTCTTTTTCAAATGACCCTTTTGACTGCTTTAAAATGTTGAATCATTGTTTTACCGACTTATGAGTACCAGGTAGTACCTGGAGTGGGCTAAGAGTCATGATCTCATTGTCGTGCCTTTAGCCTCTATCTCCGTACCCTGGTTCTAAGTACGCGCAGACCATGCAACAAACTACCTAGTTACAGCCCCACTTCTAATTCCACATTCGACCTATGAAGCCAGGGTGCTCAACCTTTGCCAAGTCTTCGTTCTTCTTCTCCCGCTTTCGGACGGTCTGTCGCAGGTTTAGGGGATTGCTTTGTGGATTGTCGGGACAGTGTGAGAAAAACCGAGGCGATTTGGGATTCCCTGTTAGTTGTAACTGTGCTTTGGCTGACACTGCTTGAACACACACCCTTCAATTGATTGGTTGAATGCTGATAAGCGGGGCCACATGAAGTTCCACGCAATCACCACCCGGCATAGTTTGCATAGAGCTTTATCTGGAAGTTTTTCTGCAAGTGAGGAAAGAATCGTAAGTAAAGACCGCGCAAATTCGTGTCTATACACATACGTAGACTTTTTCAGGACTTCAGGATGCTCGGAAGACCCCTTCATGCAAACACCAAACCACACTTCTTGCCGCCCACCTAAAGGCTCGAGCTGTGAGCCGTGATTTCTGACTGCTCTTGTTTGGTGGTTAAGGTTTGGGGCTTAGGGTTTGCAACCCAAGCAAAGTTCTATCCTCAGTATAAACAGCTTTGCCCTTTGAGGGGATGTATTCCTATTCAAAAATATTGGGGACTGGCATCCAAACAAACTACTCGCTGGTCTCTGCGCCCAAGCGCCTTCTGCTTTTTCTCGGCTGGCCCCTTCTGGGTATCTTCGTCCTGAAGTACGGCTACGGCTTAAAGTACAATAAGTGGGTGGGTATGCTAAGGGCTTAGGGTACAATACTTGTTTAAGGGTTCTGGATTCAGGGCTTAAGCAAGATCACGGTTGAGGGCGCAGTAGGAAGTATCTGCCTTCTTAACCCACTTCAGCCCGCCTGTGGTTGTTACAGCGCATGACTGCTGATAGGTGAGTCACAGTAAGGTAACCCCAGGAAAGCACGGCGGCTTCTTGTCCATGTCTAAATGTCCCATGAACGAATATTGCAAAGACGCTTTACCTTCTTCAGAATCTCAAGTGGAATTGGGAAAAGTGCTGGTTCGCGCAAAGAGGGTAACAAGAAAGCCCAACAACAGGACCCCTCGTCAGTGGTTTGATGATTTCAGGTTGAGCATTTGTCAAGATCGGGTTGTTACCAAATATCACTGCTTTTGAAAGGTGATTGTTCTTGTAGGCGAGAAGCTCGTTTCCAACAGCTGGCACTACCAACATGTGTCCTGGATACACGCATGTACAGGCATGCATGGCTCTTGCACGAGCCAGATCGCCTCCCCAAAGCTCTGAAACTCTAAGATTCATCTTCCCCTGCTACTGATTAAGCACCTTTATATTGAATTTCTCGAAATTGCACCATCATATTATGTACTGTGGGAATGGCGTCTATTAAGGGATGGTAAAGGGAAGAGATTAGCAGTTGTATAGCCACTTCATGGTCATGGTCAGGGTACGGGGAGGTGCCTTTCCCCGTCAACCAAGATTTGCAAGTCCTGCCAGCTAAGTCACGCTGGCTAGGCTGTGATACTCAGCTGAACTATAAGCTTGTACTTGTGCGCTCCAAGCAGACATTTTCCATTTCGCGCGGGGACAACGCTCGGGAGGTCATGGGAGCTTCCATTTTTGGAAACATCCACATGAAAATTGGCCGGGCCGGAAATCTGCCTCAAAAATGCATACCTCTTTGCTCGGCGGAGGCAATCCCGGCTTGGTAATTACTAATTGGAAAAGAGTTCAAACATGTTCAAACTTTTCCGCAGCTTTTGCCGCAGCTTTTGTGGTCGTTTCTGAGATGCCCTTTGCATGGCCTGTAAGAAGGCCTGCAAAACGACATTGTTTGTGCCGACTTAAAGGGCCTCCCAAGCCCACCGCCTCGTATGCAAGCGCATCAAGAGCGGCAAGGTATGGAAAGGATGAGCACAAAGCTGGATAAGAAACCTGAGTACATAGACGCTTACTTAGATAGAATTTGTAGCTGCAGACGCAGCATGGAGATGACATTTGCAAATGGTTCAGGTTTTGGATTGCGGAATTATGGGTCGTTCCTCGCCAATAATTCGCAGCACTCATTCAGATCACCGCAGGCAGCAAAGCCTCAAGAATGCACGTCTTGCAAAAAGACACGGAGGCTGCGCCGAGGTAAGGTGGGTGGCTGCGCCGCGCTTACCAATAGATCACCCTAAGGGTCCAAGTACCCAATAATTAGGTAATTGGGTATTGGGTAATCTTATTTTTAGTACAGGTTTTGGGTAATTATATGATTATTGGGTACTTGGACCCTTTGGGTCACTTCAGTGCACATCAGCTGCTCAATCAGAATGCACGGCAGCACGGCCCCCGGAGAAAAACATCACTTGCCTGGGTCGAGATTTCACAACCCCTGTGCTTGTAGTAGAGCGCATGCGTAGTCCTTCTGATACCTGGACGACATGCGGGCAGCTCGCGATCTGTGTGGCGTAGGAGTTCCTAAATGCTACTTTCGAGCATGACCTCCTTATCTGGTACCTTCCCGAAATAAAGGAACCCAATATAGACCCCAAACTACTACAATCCTTATTATGGGGACCCCCAAAAGGGTAAACTCTAAACCTCAAACAATAAACCCTATAATATAACCCCTATATAGCCCCTCTAAACTCCCCTTAAAGGTACCCCTAATTTTGGGAAACCCTAAACCCTATATAACCCGTATAGAACCCTATATAACCCCTACATCCCTCTTGCAAGGGACCCCCAAAAGGGTACTCCTAATTTTCCAAACCCTAATTTCAGAAGATGCCAGACAATAGAAATTACTATAGTAGATTATATAAAGTTGTTTTTAACCCTGGGGTCTTTTCCGTCTGCATGAAATGCACAGGGCCCATCATTACGTAAGGTTTAGGGCTTAGGGTTTCATGCGCCATTGCCCATAAACCCTAAACCCTAAACCCTAAACCGCGCGCCATTGCCCATACTGCACTGCAAGCCAATCATCCCATCCCCTCGCTAATGAACCCTCCCAATCCACAAAGTAATAGCACATGCGGCCCATATGCGCATAGGGTACAGGTCGGGTGGTGGAGGAGCGGTGGGGATGGGGGCGGGGGGGGGGCTTGTTATTGTGAAAAGGGACTATTTGCTATTTCCAATCTGGCCGATTTTAGGGCTCCTGGAAACCCTTGAGGTTACTATATAGTTTTTTTGAGGCACGGACTTTCGGGACTGCCGGCACAATGAAACTACCAGCCACTGCGTACTGCTGACACAACACGGCTAATCATTATGAGACTATATAGTTTTTAGGCTTACAATTATGCTTACCAAGTCCCACTGACCCTCCAAGCAAGCATGTAGAATGCTGGAAAATCACTTGTTAAAAGCATGGATAATCAAATGGGCACTGAAATGGAAACTGCTGCTAGTATATGGGAGGCAGTAGTATGTAGAATACTGGTCTTTACCGAGACTGTGTCAAAGCATATATTTCATGCATTACCTGACCTACTGTTAAGGTCCAGGTAGGTTCCAGGGTTCCATACTATGAAGTGAAACAAGAAGAGTTTCAGGTTGGTACTTACCAAATGGGTACCCCCAGATAACGTTTGTAGAACGTAAGGATAAGACTAAGGGTAATGGGGTTGTGTGACGTATGAAGTTTATGTGGGCCTCCTCGAAGGGTATGATAGCTTCTCTCCTAGGTTGGTATGATTCCTGCCCTTGACTGCTTCATGATGGGTCTCGCACAAGTTATCGGGATCAACCAGTCGTCGTGGTACTTTCTTACAAACGCTCCTCAGGGGTGAACTGTAGGACGTGTTGGCAATGGCTTAGGGCTTGGCAATTGCTGTAAAGACTCTATCATCAACCAGGATTGGGTTTGGGAACATCTTGTGCGATAGATATGCGCACGTAACAGTACTGGTTACTTAAGCTAGGATTTCCTTGTGACAAGACTGCTGCAGGGAGCCACACGAATTGCCGGAATTTTCTGCTGATGTACAGAAAGGACTGGGGAAGTAGAAAGTAAGAACCAGCATGCAGGCGCAGCACGCGCAGTCACATGCGTCAGTTCGCAAAAAACTTGGGCTTTCCAAAGATCGATTACGTGGGAGTAGGTTTTGAGGGTAGAATCTGAATTACAGGCTTGTATGGAATGGTCGGAATGGTACTCATAATTGTTCAAGTTTTCTGCTGCATTTCATCGGATGTGGCGAGATAGAAAAGGCGCCACCGTCATCGCCACAAACCGTTGGGACCTGAAAATTGCCTGGAGATCCTGCAGAATTTCAGACGCCCACTGTTGGAATCGAGAGAAAGCCATACAGGGCTGGAATCTATATCAGGACCCTCCTAGTACTTGGACCTCAATTGAGGGTAATGAATTGGAGGGTAACTCTGAACCCTCAATCCTAAAACGCTAAACTCCAAACCCTACACCCTAGACCCTGAACCCTAAACCCTATGTCAGAGTCTCCAGCCAGTATCATCAGTGTCCAAAGGCGGGCGGATGAACAAACAACGCTAGGCCTGGTGGCCCTAAATGGGCTACGGAGAGTCATATCAGGCTTATGTAAGCTCATATGGGGTTTGTCTTTGTGCTATAGATATGCACAGGTAACAAGCTAGGATTTCCTTGTGACAAGACTGCTGCAGGGAGCCACACGAATCGCCGGAATTTTTCAGGCTGATGCACAGAAAGCACTGGGGAAGTTGAAAGTAAGAACCAGCATGCAGGCGCAGCACGCGCAGTCACATGCGTCAGTTCGCAAAAAACTTGGGCTTTCCAAAGATCGATTACGTGGGAGTAGGTTTTGAGGGTAGAATCTGAATTACAGGCTTGTATGGAATGGTCGGAATGGTACTCATAATTGTTCAAGTTTTCTGCTGCATTTCATCGAATGTGGCGAGATAGAAAAAGCGCCACCGTCATCGCCAAACCGTTGGGACCTGAAAATTGCCTGGAGATCCTGCAGAATTTCAGAAGCCCGTTGTTGGAATTAAGAGAAAACTATACAGGGTTGACATCTATACCAGGACCCTCCTAGTACTCAGACCTCGATAAAGGGCAATGAATTGGAGCGTAACTCTGAACCTAAAACGCCAAAAACCCTGAACCCTAGACCCTGAACGCTAAACCCTATGTCAGAATCTCCAGTCAGTCTCATCAGTGTCCGAGGGCGGGCGGATGAACAAACACTTCGGTGCAGCCCCAACGCTGGGCCTGGTGGCCCTGAATGGGCTACGGAAAGTAATATCGGGCTTATGTAGGAGTATATAGGGTTTGTATAAGGTTATATAAGGCTTAAATGAGGAAATATAGGGTTTAAATACGCTTATGAAAGGCGTTTCTACATACCAAAACAACGGAGAATCAAATGGGAAAGAACATGGACAGTTCAATGGGAACCGGAGTTATATGGGGAATATAGGGGTCACATTACACACATCTATATGTATAGATGCATGTTATATATGTATATGTATGTATATGTATAAATGACCTTTGCAAATCTGCGACATCTGCAGGTATATTACATATATCTTTTATCTATGCATGCACGCAATTCATGTACGTATATAAATAAAAACAGGCCTATTCAGGTATCTTCTATACAAACAGCAGCGGCAGCAGCAATCGGGCTCAGGAATCATGGGCTCCGACTAGTACATAGGGATTGTTTAGGGTTCAGGGTCTAGAGATTTGGAGATTTCTCAAAAATGGCGGCTCTCGTGACACTTTAGGAGTGTCTAGAGACGACAAGGGGATATAGGGGGGTATCCTGGCTAGGGATTTTTCTGAACGGGGACTATCTCGAGAAATGCCCATAACTGGCTCTCTGAAAAAATAATCCCGCAACCCTCAAGCTTTGCGTTCGGTTCATTGTTCGGGACGCACCAGGTGGTCTAATGAAATGGCCAAGGGCCCGAGGCCCTGGTTCCCCAGCTGGAAATGAAGGATGCATTCTAAGGTCCCCATCCCGGGTCCCGACTCTTGCGTGGGTGCCAAGAATGAACCCTTCTTGTATCGGGGTTTTAACACGGTATATGATGAGCTTCTATGAGGCTTTTGAGGAGTCGGCACTTGGAACTACAGAAGCGTGCCCTCTGGGGAACGAGGTCCGGGCACAGCGCAGGGCTGCCAAAAATACGGGTTCTTCACAATTCTGATTATAGTATACTATCATATATATTTAATATAATTAGTATATTGTAGTATATTGGGGGCCCTTTGTGAGAAGCGCCCGTGTAGCAAAATTCTATCTGATTAGCAGCATTCGCTCGATGCACGGCCGAGCAGGAAACCCTCAAAAATGCAAGTCTTGTCCTAAGACGCGGAGGACTGCTGGCCACAGATGAGGCGTCTACGTCCTGCTTGTCACTTGCTATGAAGCAAAAGAAACAGCGCAACCCCCCTGAAAAAGGTCTACAACTTCCTTGAGTTTATGGCAAGGATGCACGACGCTGGGCCCTGGAAAGCATCTTCTCACTGAAAACCGAAACTCCTGTCGTGCTTGTAACAGAGAAACTCGCACGTACTGGGTCGGCTTGGATGACATGCTTTCTCTCCTCCCCCAACTAGCAAGCAGCCTCCAACTATACAAAGATCACTATCCTTGTGGAAGGGCCCCATATGGGTTCCAGGTCTCTGGGCAGGGTATACAAACAGCAACCTCTGCAATGGCAGTTATCGTAACATGACCTCTTCTAGATCGACAAGTACAGAGGGGGCACAAAATTTAGGGATTCCAAATAAAGGCCCTGTATATCCTTCAACAAAGCAAATCTGCAAACCCTCATTATCTTCCTCAATGATCCTACTAGCCCTGTTGAAACGACAGTGATTTACACTGTTGCAGAACCTCAAACAAACCCTAAACCCCAAACCCTTAACCGTAAACCCTAAACCCTAAAACCCAAACCCTACCCTAAAACCCTCGTCTGAAATGCACAGAACGCATGTCAATCCATACCCTGCGCACCATGCGCAGCGGAAGGAGTTGTGGGCTGATGCCGAAACCACTTACATTCTGGGATGGATGGGCGTGCAGTAGATAAATACAAACATATTTATCTTATAGCGGCCTAAATGATGATAAGCCCGGCCCCCTGAGATTTCTTATGTAAGCATAGCAACTCCTTGTAGTAGGTCTGCTCCGCCTATCGCTTTAACACCCTCAACCCTAATGTTGAATGCACTAAATATTCCTGGGATCCTTATGATGGCGATTTACGTGATACAACTGGGGTGTTGGGGCTTGGTGGGAGGGGGAGGGTGTAAAGAGAGAATTCTATTGAGGGCCCTCAACTAAATCGAAACCTGAGGTGACATCACAAAATTCATTGAAAAGCCAGCTAGCTAACAAACTCCCCCAAGCCCTAAAGTCTAAGCCCCTCAACCCTAAATTAGCTATGAAGATGAGGCTCGTCTCACCATAGACCGTAGACCCGAGACCCTTAACACCCCCAAAACCTTCAAGGCACAGCCCATAACTCCAACTGTTTAAACTCCTCTTCATGAGGAAGTACCTGGCCTTTCTAGCGGAGGTTGCGAGATGCAGAGATGCAAGCTGGCCAGCGCATGTGTCAACGGAAAGACACATATGGCTCGGTCTCAAAGTTTAGTAACTCGAATTCCATTCGACAGATCTCGTTATAACAGCCTCATCCCAGATTCTTGAGATGCAGCACCAGTACAGGAAGCTGTCAGAGTTACAGCATGATGACAGGCAAATGCCGATTGTTAGTGCCTGGGTGAAGAGAACATGACGAGTCCTGAAAGGCGTAGGGTGTAGTGTATGGATTAATTACAAGGAAACTTCACATTCATTTACTAAACCCTGAATTTTGCGGAATCCCACACAAACTCGTTTACTACTCCTATGCAGCACAATACTGTGGAGATGGTCAGGGAACCCCTGATGAAATGATATCTGCGGAGTAGGTACAGCAGCTGCCTTGACAAGCACCCCCCCGGCCAACATGCTACTTCCCTATCCCAAACCCTAAACCCTAGATCAGGTTTGGGGCTCTTGCATTTGTAGTCTTTCCATGGCCCCTGCTCGGGTTGCATGCTGTTTTAAGAACAGGGAAGGTATGTTGCATATGGATGGCTATCATGTGGCCAGATTGTATCTCTAAGCTCGTACTCCAATCTAGACTGCTTCTGGCCGCATGGATTCAAAATCTGAACCTTGGCTGGACCCGTATTCCTCTACATGCCAACCATCTAAGCATGTTACTCAGCACTGGTGTTATCTATACTAGTAAGCAGCAACAAATTACAGGATGCTGCTTGGTTATACTTTGGGTCTTTCCTTACTTAGCACCTCAAATCCGAACACCCTGTCAACTCTGAACCCTGACCTAGCTGCCATGCCATTTTCCAGCTGATTCTCCTTCAGCCTGAAAACCCATACGCCATCAACCCAACAAGTTTCACCCCTTGGTTAATCTCAAGGCCCTAAACCCTAGACCCGAATCCCTGAACTCCAAGCCCTAAAACCCCAATCCGAAAGCAGCCTGGCTATTGTTTGCACCAATGCACCAAAAAATCGCGCAGCAAGCTTTTAGTGCGCCCGGATGGTACTACAAGGCGGTGATAGGCTCCTTTCATGGGGGCTACAGGCGTTGCATACTGACAAATGAGGGCCCTACTCCGAATCCAACCCTAAAACCATGCCAAACCTAAGAAGGACCTCGGAGTCATTAGACAACTTATTAACCCCTAAACCTAATCCCTAAGACCTCAAACCCTGTACCCTCAGCCCAGTGAATGGGCCCTCAACCCCTCCACCATAAGAGTTCTCCTGAATAGGCAGACCGCTTTCATATCCCAATATATACTAATCCATAGCATATGCGATCCTAAACCTTGCATAAACCCTAAATTCTAAACCGTAGCCTTAAGTTCCAAGCCCCTAAACCCTAAACCCTAAACCGTGTGCAAAAGGCTTTGGGCTCCCTGAGGCAATCTCCTGCTGAACATGAACGTTTGCAGGCCCTTTTTCGGGGGGCCCCGTAATCAGGACTATAGTATACTGGTGTTTATGTTGGAGTCCCCTATTTGTTGAGAAAGTGCCTTTTTAGGCCCGATCTAAACCTCCAAAATACCCGGAAGAACACTCCACGCACCTATAGTTTTAAGGTCAAAGGCTGCGTGCTTGGCAGGTCTAGGTAAAGCCAAGAGCCATTAAACCTAAATGGCAAATCCCCAATTCTTGACTCAATCCTGGGCGCACCTGATATTTCAAATTTTGGCTAGCCGAGCATCAGCAACGAGACTGGTTCTGACAACCCTAATTAAACTCTGAACACCAAGATCCAGTATGACAAGGCATGGGCTCCAGGTCTACGTCAGCTGGACGATGCCATGACTATGCTTCAATCCCCCAAGAGCCATAATTACTTCTTAGATTTGGAGGCCCGTTGCGCATCTACCTTCTTCGAATAACATACTGCGGATGGAAGCCGTCCTATTCACTACCCTAGAAATTACAGTACATTGCGGATTCTCAGTGGTGCAAGACGTCCTCCATCACAGTATGCATTGCACAAGACTTTGGCAGTTCAGTCACATCTGCCCCAGCTTCTGGATGTTGGACTGTGGGGAACTGAAAAACAATTCAAGCACATGCTCTGACCATCGAGACAAAGTATGGCAAGAGCCACAAAGAGGACTCAAAGATTTGCAGTGTGATTCAAGTACCCATAACCT
This sequence comes from Symbiodinium pilosum, assembly GCA_905231905.1. Lineage (NCBI taxonomy): Eukaryota > Dinophyceae > Suessiales > Symbiodiniaceae > Symbiodinium > Symbiodinium pilosum. Next base: position 68,752 of record CAJNIZ010003459.1, on the reverse strand, counting down.
CCATGCCATCCCTGGCTTGCTGGTTGGGCCTTCTTTGGCCAAGGACATGCGATAGGGCTTTGGGCAAAAGGAAGCAAACAACAAACCGTGCCATCTGCCACTTCTAAACCCAGTAGTTCTGGACTCATCATAGCGCAAATTTGGAGGTCCCCTACACAAATCCCGGCCACAAAAAGGTTCTTGGAGAGTCTAGACAACCCCTCGACCCCTAACCTTTTTTAGGGTCCGGAAAAATCACATCAGCTGTCCTTTCTGTTCCTTACGCTAATATCGAAACCCTAAATGCTCTTAGATGATCTTTATATTGTCCTCAATTATACTTATATGAGCTATAGTCTAAACTACTAGTATCTCCCGTAGTAACCCCTATAGTAGTCCCCTATATAATCCTTTATATAAAACCCTTTGAGGAGTTCAGACTTTATTTCATGTAGCCCCTAAGAGCGACCTAGTATTGATCAACCAGTGGGTCATTGCTGGCGTAGAGTTTCGAGCGCCTGCACCAATTCCGCCTGACAGGCCTTTGCACCTGAGTTGCCGATACCCTGCGTGTGTATAAGGGTGTAGGGTTTGGGGTCTAAGGTTTGGGGTAGCCGCTTTTGAGGCATGAAGCTTTTCAAGAACGGATGCTCTGCTACCCACCACCAAGCAATAAGGACCCGTCTACTATCACGTCAATGGAACCTACATTGGGCTATGTAGATCCCTATACACCCGTATAAACCCCGAAAGCCTGGCCTTTGGTTAGCTAGGAATGAAGTAATGGATCATGGATCCTTATAGTAGTCCCTATATGAGCTCTAGTCTAAACTCCTAGTATCCCCCTTAGTAAACCCTATAGTAGTCCCCTATATAATCAGTTGTACCATCTCCCTCCAGGAGTCTTAGATTAGGCTCATGTAGCGGAGACCGTAGTGTGGCTTTTCAGTTAGAGGTGGTATGTACCATGTGTGAGCTATAGTCTAAACTCCTTGATGAGGGTTTTTTTGGGCAGCAGTATAGGGGTGATTAAGAGGGACACTGGGAGCTAGACTATAGCTTATTTAGGGGATAGGGTGTAGGGTCTCACTTTGCCTCTGGGGTGATGTTTGTGCCTGCTGGGTGCAATGCATTTGTTCGGGCCCCAGGCTGTGGACCTTGGTTTGTGCAGCGTAGTGGCACATGCCCAAATTTAGCTGGGGATTGCGCGCAGGGAAAAGCGTGCAACCTCTCGACTGAAGGCACGGTCAGGCCTGCCTTCCACCCTCCAAAGTTCAACCCTGGCATGGCAGTGATCCCACCAGACACCGCAGCCCAGCCGCAAGCTACACCTTCTGATGCGCACCAAACTCGAGCAGCATGGTGTACTTTCCCCCTTTTCCTTCCACATCCGGGCTTGGTCATTGACATTACCTCAGCGGCAAAAAAAATGTAGCTACAGGCTACGTCTCAAATTGGGAGTAGTCCAGTCCAGGACTGCGATCCTATTGCTACCATGACAAGCAGCAGCAGCAGCAGCAGCAGCAGCAGCAGTGTTGGAGCTGCTGCCGCTATTGATCGTACTGCTACTGGGTCCAAGCTTGAATTCTTACTGCAAATGAAGGAGCTCTATGCGATGGCAATGTACCCAGTCACTCGGCACGCAGGGGATTTCTTCCAGGGACTGGGAGTCCCAGGATCCCATAAAGCAGGGCAAATCTTAGGCTTGATGTGGTCATGCTTGGGCACTGCCAGCAGTAACCTAATATATTTCAAGTTATAGATCCTGAAGTACGCAAGTCGAGGTGCGTAGGGGTAGAAAAAAAGGCATTCTTTCAGCATTGCTGCCGCTTGTAGGACCAACTAGCTTCATGGGTCTCAAGATATCGATCTGCCGCTGGGCCATCCTATACCCGCCCACACCGCCCCCACCACCCCTCCTGCCGCCACCCACACCGCCCACACCCGCAAGAGTATGGGTGTTATGTACAATAGGTGGCTTGCTGTACTTCTTCAGGTAGCTGAAGGCTGCTTTGAGAGTTTCGGCTTCTCCTGTATAGCTCAAACCTCTCAGCACTACTGGCAGTGGAGGAGGGCTATCCTTGTTGTAGGCTGCGACGAACTATTTTGCATGATCTCTCAAGTTGCCATTATCATAGTTACCGCAAACTATTTTCCTGCTACTAGCTCCAAGGGAGCCGGCTTGCCACATTTCAGCCGGTATCTAATCGGGACCTTGACTACGACATGGAGACAGATTTCTCAGTTCATGTGACACGCGGAGATGGTTCCGTACGTGTTTATGTATAACAACAGCCTGTGGTGTCGTTGCTTGGTACCTGGGTCGCCTCCTTCCATACTTGGCTTGCTCTACATAAGTCTAGTTGGTCATAATCCAATAAGACACACTCAATGCAGCTATCTCCCCGTGAGCCCTGAAGTATGACCTTAGGGGTCCATGTAGACAAATAATACTTACATTGAACCCTAAACCCTGAAGTCTGTGACAGGTGGACGACTTCAAGATGCTCCGGGGTGGACTTCTGTATCCTGGCTGGGTCTGCAGGGGCCGATCGTTTCGCTGGTTTGGGTTTGGCGGTCAAGGTTTAAAAGTAGGCTTACGCGGTTTAGTGTTTAGGGTTTACGGTTTTTCCAGACAAGGTGTGGACTCAAACAGGAAGTGTATGCAGCACACTTCATGGCTCTACGTCGATGGCACGCTTACTCAAGTGCTGTCCAGGTTGTGTTACTGTTGAGCAGAATGCTGGATATGACCCTGCCTCAAGATCAGGCTAGCTAACTCAGGGCGACCTGTCAAAGATTATACGGAAGTCTACCCCCAAAATAGATTCTTGTGGACTATACGCAGTCCTTATTACTCCTACCAAAAAAAGGACCTAAGCTTTTGCTTTTTAAGAAGTTGGAAGCCCTATACACCCCACCGACCCCGTATAGCCCGCTCAACCAACCAACCAACCAACCAACCAACATACATACATACATACATACATGAATACATACATGAATACATACAGAGATATGTATATACATACATACATACATACATACATACATGAATACATACAGAGATATGTATATACATATATGCTACACTGCTAAACGGCCCTGATTTATGGAAATCCCGAGATTCGATGTTTTTAGCGGACTAGTTCGGTGGGGATGGAGCCGGGAGCCCTCGTAGTTGGGAAAAATCGTGGTGGGGGATTTAAGTTTTAGGGTTTAGGGTTTTAGGGTTTTAGGGTTTTAGGGTTTTAGGGTTTAGGGTTTAGGGTTTAGGGTTAGGATTTAAGGCTTAGTCTGTTCAGTGTAGATTACAACCCCACTGCACCTCTACGGCAACCCTGTGTAAGTTCGTTCCTTGACCCAGTAGTATCCCCAGGACTCACAAACTACCTTATACCCACGCACCAATTCCTTGAACCTGAAACAACGTAACCCTAAACCTTACACCCTAAACCATAGACCCTAAACTGTATGCACCAATTCCTTGAACCTGAGACCATGTCAGGCACTTGATCGGAGAATTCCAGCTGTGGTGGAGCAGCCTGGTCCTGGAACTAGGGGTCTAGGAGTTAGGGTTCGTATAGGGCTTGTAGGGAGTGTCTCAAAATCTCAGAATAGTACCTTGATAGAACACAGGGTTTCGGCTTTAGGGATTACAGAATCCTTGCTATGTACCCCTCCAATCCCAACGTAATCCTGTCACGATCCCTATACATCCTAAGGGGGTCCCCCATGTTATTAAGAAACTCCCACATCAGAGCTCTACCTGTGTAGAGCCACTGTAGCAACCGGCTTGAGCATTCAAGAGGCTTATCCCCAGCAGCCAAAGCACCCCTGATAATTCCCCCACCCCCCCCAACACCTAGTATACTAAGCCCCACAGTACCCCTCAGATATTTGGGGGAATACGTGCTTTTTGTATGTGTGTGGGGGGGAGGTTGTTATTAGTGGGAGGTGATGAGTTCTCAGCTTCAGCAGAAAGATGACTAGAGCGTTAGGATTCTTTTCCGGCATGATTGAAGTTTGAAGTGCCATTTTCTCAACTGCTCACATAAGCACAAACCAAAATGTCGACCAGCGTGCCCCTCCAAATAACGCTGACCTCGCATTAATGACCGCTCCCCTCGATTGATCTAAGTTGAGGGACCCTGAATAGTGCCAAAAGCTTTGTTTTTGGAAGTAGGCGTGGAAGAAGAAGCAGTAGTAGTAGTAGTAGTAGCAGCAGCAGCAGTAGTAGTAGTAGTAGGAGTAGGAGTAAGGAGCAAGGAGTAGGAGGAGCAGGTGGAGTAGGAGGAGGAGGTGGAGTAGACGCCGCGTGATCTAGAGCCGAGCTGTGCCGTTTGCAGCTTGCAAGCAGAAATCCACATGTGTCGAGGTTTACAGTGCAGTCAAGACAGTGTGCACTCTAGTCTATGCTGCCGTGGAAAAGGTTATATATACCCTATTAGTTTATAGTAGTTTCCATTTTATTTTCCATTATCCCAATATAAACCCCAATATTATACCCTATTAATTTATAGTAGTTTCCATTTTATTTTCCATTATCCCAATATAAACCCCAATATTATACCCTATATAGCCCATTATAGTAGCTTTCATTCTATTATGTGCAGGACATCTCAGTTGAGGAAGGGCCTTGCTCTGCTCATCAGGTTGTTGGAGCGTCGCTAGGCTTGGCTGGTGCTGTTGTGGCAGCTGAGAAGTCTACAGGCTAGGAGTTCATTCGAACTGGATGTTTAACAGAAAGATTTTTCAACAGTTTCAGTGAAGAGCAAGAGCAGAATTCATTTCTGAACAAGAAAGTTGACAGAGCTTGGTAATGAGCGAAGTAAAATAAGTCTGGGAGATTTCTGGAAAGCATCCTTCTTAGAAGGGTTTTCTAACAGTATGAGTAAAGCTAGATGAAGTTTACCATTTGCACAAGAAACTTGAATACATTTTTTCGAAAGAGAAATATTAAAGCAAGTCTCTCAGATTTCTGGAATTTGTGGAGCGGGATTTACACCTTAATTTGGGGGCAAGGATTTTTATGGATTCCGCTCGCCCGTACACTACCCTTTCTGTCGGATTGATCTGTGGTTGTTTTCGTAAGCTTCCGGAACGTAATCAGAAATGCTTTCCTTCTTTTGCTTGAAACATTTTGATTTCGGAGAGTTTCCTTGCTCCCGAATCTGCGACGGAATCCCTGCAGGTGAGAAACAGGATCCTTTTTTCAACGTTCTTCCAGTACACAGACATTCTGGCTCCCTAAACCTTAATCCTACGCCCTAAATAACCCCATTATAGTAGTTTCCATTTTATTTTCCATCACCTCTGAAATCAAACCCCTAAGCTGTGCAAAGCTTTCAGCAATTTTTAAAGTACATCCCTAAAAGCTTCTAGGTTTCATGCCTTCTCAAGACCAAGTTCTGCAACAAACGCTCCTGAGCATTTATCCCTTATATGAAAAGTTTTCCGGGATTGCCATAACTGTAGGTGTAGTTCATGTCGTGTTCCGGCATCGGAATTTGATAGTTCTGGGTCAAGTTGATAGCGTGTGGTCAACATTACCTGGGTCCTTCATCCAAGTACCCTCCCAAAAGGCCAGCAATCTGCGTGGGGGATCCCACGTTTCCAAGGCGCTCCGCACAACCCTTGCCACAAAGTTTGCACTCGGTCGAAAGTTCTAGGCAATGCTTTCATCAAACGAAGGCACGCAACGTTTGAAAGACACCTGGCAATGCAATCTTCCATTTCAAATTTCACTTGCACCCGGGAATAGGCACGCACTCCAGCGTCCTGAGGAGGTATATTCCCTCGGGCTCTATGTGGTTCCTTCTCGGGTTTGTTCTGGTTTGTTGGTGTGGGGTCCCGATATGCTACCCAAGAAGGAACTGCATGGTGGTTCTGGATTTTTGGTAAACATGGTACATCTCAGAAAATCTAAAATAGTGTGAGGAGCATGCAACCGAACCCTGGTTTCTGTGTAAAGCCGTAGAGCCCTGTGTTTAGTCAGCTTCTCAGGTGCGATTCTGAATTTCACTGACTTCCAGTCCTGTGCCCCGCGCGTTGGCCACTACAGGTCAGCTCTTGCAAGCGGTAGCTCTCAAGTCTGCATCATTGGCGGTAGCGCGCTGCATGGTTAGTCATGATTCCATTGCCCATGCTGCAAGCTGTAGGGACGCGCGCTTCTGTATTGCCAAAGCGCGCAGATTTTAGCCTGTTTGGGTAGAGGAAGCGGCGACAGGCGTGGTGTGGCGCTATAAGGTCGAAAGCCTGAGCGGGAGGGTATGTTTGCGTATTCTGTCAGCAGAGGCAGCAGCACCTATGTAACAGCAGAAGCCATTGCTGTAGCGGCAGCGGCAGCAACAGCAGGACTAGCAGCCGTAGGGGCAGCATGAAGGCCAGGGAGAAGAACGTTTGAATGTTCAGGAGGCCGCAGGAGCAGCAGCATCCTCAGCCAAAGCTTGCTAGTGCGAACTCGCCGAGAGACGAGATGAAACTACATGCAAGACAGTGTGATCATCATTCATGTCACTTACACGCTGTTTTGTTTATCCAGCTACAAAGCGTAAATCCCATGGACCTCAAAGCCTCAAAGCATGAAGCTTAAACCTTCAAGCTGGCAAGTGAAACCACAGAGAGTCGCCCAAAACGATGTCGCCTTTAGGCAGCTCTGAACCAGGTCAACATTCCCAAGATTTCCGGCTGTTGGGGCCAAGAGGTATATAACCTGGAGAATTGGCATCCCCGAAGACTCGTCTTCATCAGCTATGTGCCCATGGATTAGCGACAGGGTCTAGGGCCTAGGGCTTGTGGTTTTGGATTTAAAGGATCCCAAAGGTACCACTTTAGGATCTTGATTCGACGTTCCCTTTGAAGCAGGTGGGGCGAGACCGTTGCCAGACTCGAGAGCCAGCGAATGTGCGCCTTGGACTGCATGTGAGCTGTTGCTGATATGGCCCTACTAAGGGACCCTGAACGGTGGACACAGGGCTTCCTCTTGTATAGTCCTTAAGAAGGAACCCATGTCCACTAAATCGTGTAGGAGATATTGACACTGGCTCATGTGTCTCCCTGAGCAAAAAGGATCCCATATATGCGCATGCAAAAGAACCACCAAGACGGACCGCTACCTTTGTGGACCCAAACTTTTGTGACGGGCCGATAGACATGTGCCTGTCAAAAGCCTGGCTGCCCACACATGCGATACATAGATAGATAGATCTATATATATATATAAACCCTTTCGTTGTACAAGGAGCCATCATTGAAACCACATGTTTCAACCAAGCACAGCACACAAGCAAATAAAGGGGGGGATGGGATCCCCGTCCAGGCAACACAAACACTCACATGTCTTGCGATCCCTGGGAGACATATCCTGAGGCAAGTGCCTGCGATCGGGGTCAGCGAAGATGCAGTCTCGCTCTCGCTTTGCCTTGTTCCATTGCCGCAAATATCTTGTCTTTTCCTAGACACTCCCCATATTAGTCCCTGGAGCCCAACTCAAAACAAAAAGCCATCCTTCTGACTTGTCCCCCACTGAAATACACATCCATTCTAGATTTGCTGTCTTTGCGCTCCTGCTGGTAGATTTCTGCGAGTAATGGGGCTACAGGCCTGCATTGCATTTAGATTTTTTTGGAGGGTTAGAGTGGTTGACTACCCTAGCCGCAATTTCTGTACCCTCAACCCTACTCTAAGCCCGCTCCCTTAATTGAAAAACATGTATGCGGACAGCCCGTTCTTTATTCTTCTACATGTTCTGTTTGTTCATTTTACGATTTCAGAGAGGCCACGTGAGCATGTGAGAGCCTCGAGCGAGTGCAGGCGTAGTCGCCCCGCTATGCCCTACTATTGAGGCTGTAAGTCCTGCAGCACTAGTTCAGAGTTTGTAGAGATTTGCACAAGATGTCAGGGTCATGAGCTTTTTATTGCTGCTAGAAGCACCACCAGCAGGGGTCACAAGCATGCCCGCAGATGCACTGTATGGAGGTTCCTCACACAGACATCATGCCCGCCTTTTCGGCGTGACTACTAAACTATTACAACTAAAAGCTGTATTGTGGCCATTGTCCTGTTATCATTATAACCCATATTATCCCTGCCTTTAGCATTCTCAATTTTGTTATGATTCCGGTTTAGCGTTTCTATCTTGAGGTCCGCGGCGCTGCAAAAGCCGCATGAAAACGAACTCCAAAACCCGATGCCCACTCATTCCATCTGATATTAAGTCAGATTGTGGGGGTTTTGGGACTAGGGTTTAGGGTTTAGGCCCACTGGAATCCCTCTGTAGGAAGCCAAAGTCATAGATACCCCAAGTACATCCAAGTACGATTCACTACCAAGGCTGATGTGCAGGCCGCACGGCCTTTTGGCATTGTCTGGGTTGCTGTTAAGGAACCTAAATTATGGTACCATGAGGGGTATATATAGTAATTAATGGGGTTTCCCCAATATGGTAACTGAAATTTAAGTTCCTTCATTAACAGAAACCCAGTTGTGGGGAGCTGAAAGAGCCCCAAGCGATAACGCAGCGTTTTGTGAGACTGCATAGTGCTGTTGCATGAGCCGTAGGGTGCACTTCATGTGCTGTCCAAAAATTGTATATTTCCGAAAATTTGTGCGGCTAGAGTTCAGATCTAGGCACATCAAGTGAAGGAGCAGGGCATACGTTGACTACTTGTTGTACCTTGATTTCAGCAGGCCACCGCTGCAGGTGAAGCAGCTGCGTTTGGTGTCCCCATCTAAAATCCAAAGCTGATGACCAGCCGCAAGTCCTGAACATTGAAGTTGGTCCACCTCGCAATTTAATCCGTCGGCCTTTCCAAAGTAGATGTAGATGCGCTCCCAGAAGTCCAGAAGCTGGTCTGACTTGCAGAACCCGAGATCCTACACACGGACATTTCGAAAACAGGTCCCCTCATAACTGTCCAAAACTCCCATATCTATCCCCGTGCTGACATCTACAGAGTCTCATCCCTCCACCTTGTAATCATGAGCTTGAGGACTTATAGAACCCTAGCCTCCGTCCAGGGTTACACCCCAGACTCAGACCTGAAAAGTTCCACCCTCGAACCCCGAGTGCGGGCGGTCCAAGACTTGTTGATTCATTGCGGGAAGGGAGCAATGAATCCCTATAGTAGCCCTTACACAGTCCGGTAGTATGATAGCATCCATCTTCGCCTCCGTTCCGTCGTTCCCTACTGACAACAAACACCCTAAACCATGAACCCTAAAATCAAAAAAAGTGTGGACCTCCTAAACCCCAAACCCCAGACCAGAAACCTGCAGCAAGTCCAGGGAGCTTTGCAGCGAGACAGCAAACGAGCTTCACTTGCTGCCTCCATGCGCCTACTTGGATCCGGAATTGGAGACAGTGAGGCTTGGCGGTGACGGTTTAGGGTTTAGGGTTTCTGCTTCAGGGAGAGTAGGGGAGTGGATCTCTAGAATAATCCTTATAGAATCCCTCCATAGGCCGCCGAAATAGTACCTATGTTCACTGCCCCAACCCCCGTAAGCATCAGTAAGGTGAGGGTTGTAAATCAACTCTCGCTGGTTCATAAGGACCTTCAACATAAGCTCTTCCAAAGAGCCTGTTGATGTCTGGAAATGTCAGCCGTACAGGTTCTATGCACCCAGACGCTGTTGCAAGTTTGCCATCCAATAATCCGCAATCTTCATGCGTCTTTGTGTTGTTTGACGGATCTCTTAAGCGCCAGTGTATGTCGTTTGAGGAGGTGGTATTTTGCTTGTGCAAGAAGTCATGCCATCTCACAGTCCAGCAGGGCCAACACAAATCCTAGAAAAGCTTTGCACAACCTCTCAGCTACAAGGTCTCAGAGCAATGACCGGCAGCGTTTGCAGAATTGCCCCCGGCAGTCAATCCCACGATGTGAAGCTACAGAAGCAGGAGGAACTCTAATCCCTGAACCTCCGAACCCAAGAAGCTTGACCCTAAACTTGGGCTCTCTAATTCATGTCTAAACCATAAATCTCTAGCTCAAGATGCCTTACATTGAGCTCAAGTCCCTAAGCACTAAACCCTCACCCAAAACCTTAACTCGAGGCCTTTAAACCCTGAATCCCCAAACCCTCAAACCTTCTTGTGCCCAAGGATTCCGGGAGAACCTATACCCAGGTGGTGGCTCGATGCCACAGCCGAGCTACTTACCTTAAAGCAAAATGAGCTATACATAGTCTACATTCCTTAAAGGGATGGTCATATAGGGTATTATAAGAGGAGCCTATAGGGTCTTTTACATGGGATGCCACATCGTCTAAACTCCTTAAACGGGGAGTATATAGAGGAGTATCATACGGGTCTTAAGCGAGATACTGGGAGTTTGGACTATAGCTCAAATAGTTTAGGGTCTATAGGGGCTGCCTGCATCCCCTGAGAATGTAATAAATCAATACGGGGTGTGCCATCATTTTGCCTGCTTTTGAGGTAGAAGTAGGATTTCGGAATTCAAGGGTTGATATGTCTGTTGGGTGGTTTTGACTTTAGGAGTGCAGGGGTCAAGAGTACCCTAAAACCCTACACCCTAAACCCCTTTGATCAAGATTAGGGTCTCCTCAGTTACCTCCGAACAGTTCTGCTCAGTCTCACTTGTTTGAGGGAGGGGCCCCTTCTGTTTCAAGTAAGAGCTTTGATGCCCCTATATGAGCCTCAGTGTAATTTCCTTAAGCAGGTTTTTATAGGGGATTCGCTAGGGAAGTATTTTTTTAATTATGGGGTTCATGAAGGGGGATACTTGGGGTTTAGACTATAGCTCATATGATAGCTCATATGAAAGACTTCTGTGACCGCAGAAAACTCGACAGCCCCTAGCCATTGTGTGTAAGATCTCCGAACAATGTGAGCCATGCTTCTGGCACACATCTAGACATGGAGTACTTGCGCTGTCTGGCGTAACCTATCGTAACCTGCTTTTGGAAAATCAAGGTGCAGAGAAAACAAGCCGCATATGGCATTTTCCCCAAATAAGCAGACCCCAACATAGACCCTCAAATACTATAGTCCTCATTATAGGGACCCCCAAAAAGGTACCCCTAATTTCCGGAAATCCCCATATTGCAAGCCTTCCATTGGGCATCGAGAACAGCCACAGATTTAGAACTCCCGATCTCCATGGACTCCGATTTTCTTTGTCTATGGGGGACCCTCGAAATTACTGCGTGATTGAACCCGACCCACCAGCACAGTAATGCACCTTGGGGGCGCGAACCTTTGTAGAACCGAGATTGCTAAAGGCATTTTAGGGCTGTAGTCGCATCCATCCTGCCCTTTGTCGCATCATGTGTCCGCTACCTCCCTGATCTTACCTGCGCACGACCTTCTGCTATGGTTATTCACCTAGGGTCCTATTAGGGAAGCCAGTGCGTCCCAGGTGGGACCGTGTGCTGGCAAAGATGCTCCACGGTGGCAGGTATGGGGGTTATCCCAAACTAGGTGTACCTTTTTTTGGGGGGTCCCCACAATAAGGATTGCAATGTGACAAGGTGCCTAGTATACTATAGTCCTTCTTGTAGGGGCCCAAGAGGACTTGTTGTAAGTGACCCCCGCCCAGATCTTTCAGAAATGCTTGAAAGCACGCCCCCGAACCTGCAGGAGGCCTTACCATGGGAAAAGGATCTTCAAGGGGTTATGTTGGGATCCATTTCACAACCCTTAACCCTAAAGCCCAGGATCCATTCCTAAATCCCCTAAACCCTCAACCCTCAACCCTACAGGGTTATGTTGGGATCAATTCCGTTGGTACCATTCCTGCAGTGCCGTTCTGAGCCTACCGGGTTGGGGCTGAATAGCTTTTTTGGGGCGGGCGGGGTTTGCTTTCGTTCCATTGAAAAAGCCGCATATAATCTTCAGAATTTCCTTTCTGAAGCGTTTATCTCCTTCCAGCATACGTCGTTTTAAACTAAACTCCTTCGAAAGTTATGTATGACGGATTCCTTGTTTAACAGAAGTCTTCATATACTTCCGCATGCATGAACCTGCAAGACCCAAGTCGAATCCTAATCACTGATCGCTCACCCCGATAATTCACTCCGAACCCCTTTAAGGTTTAGGGTTTAGGGCTAAGGGTTTAAGGTTCAGGGTTTAGGGTTTAAGGGGTTTAGGGTATGCTGGGTGCTACCTTGACCCCAAAAGTAGGTCAAATAATAGACCACAACACCTAAAAATAGCCCAAAAAGCCATGATGGTACATACCTTCGGGGTTCAGCTACAAGTCCTGCTGACCCTATAAGCCCTAAACCCTAAAACCAGGGCCCTATAAGTCATGTGGCAATACTCCGATTTGTTACCCTAAAGCCTAAATCCTGTTTGACAACCCCAGGTTCGATGGCAATGGTGATCCAAGCTCGAAACACGTCTGCTTCAACTACCGGATGCTTTAGGTGAGGATATAGGTTGAGTAATTGACGCTTAGGGTTTAGGGTGTAGGATTTAGGTTTAGTAGCTAAAGAACTGATGCTTAGGGTTATGGTTTAGGGTGGTTTAGAGTTATCGACTGGCTGATACTTCGGGCCTTGCAGTGTTTGGGCTACTTGATTCTGAGGGCTTCGGGTTTAGGATTAGAACTGGGCAACTTTTTCCGGCCAAATCTGAGATTTAGAGAAATTATCTCAAATTGGCTCAAAAAATTGCCAGCTAGAAGGGAAGTGGTCGCCTTTTTACCCCACAAACCATGAACTCTCCGTCAAACCACTCGGAACATCTTCGAAGCCTTCTATAAACCCTCGCCGGATCCATACCACGGGCCACGGGATCACAAGTGGGGGTTGCCTCTATAAGCCCCCAGTAAGACGCTATAAAACCTCTATAAATGAAACCTGCAGACAGCAATCTTAACCGGTTAAACCTTCTATCACACCAATGAACCCTCTCTAAACTGTCTACAGACCTTCTAAAACCTTGATAAAGCTTCTAGAAGCCATCCATCTCCATAAGAGAGGGATCAAGTTCTATAACGCCTCTGGAAGCCATACACTCAGAATTCCTTTTCAGCCTTTCATGAACCTGCCATCAGACCCAAGAAGCCTCTGCATGTATAAGCCTTATAGAAGACCTGTAATGTTTGATCCTGATGAGTGTGGGGGGGACCTTAATTGTGCAAAGCTGTGGAGGACCCCCTAACCCGTTATAATAATGAGGGACCCAATTTTGTGATGGGGTGGATCCCCTACACTAATCAAGACCTCACATTGAAACTTTTTGGGAAACCTAGCCAATCTTCCCGCGAAAGCGCTATCGAGCTTCTGAACGTTTATTGGGTTTATTTGGAGACTCAAGTCTGGTACCATTTGCTACTCATAAGAGCCATAGCCCGAAAACCTTACCAACCCTGAAAAATCAACCATATTTTGGTAGGGCCCGTCGGGGGCAACCCGGCTTTCAAGAAAGACCATGTAATAATATAGGGTTCAGGGAAGCGGCCAAAGCGCCCAAAATTAAGATGAGAAAGAACCTCTAAACGCGCACCATTTGGGCTTTCTCCGTCAAGAGGAATCCTGGTGGCAATGCTCAACAACAATCAGTGTCCTTTATCGATCGTGCTTTGCAGACCAGTACAGGGGATTATATTCGTTCTACCATAAGCATCCGTCCCCCACCTACGAAGCACCAGATAGCCGTGAGGGTTCAGGGTTTGGAGACCATAAATAACCCTAAACCCTGAACCCTAAACCCTGAACCCTAAACCCTAAGTTGGGGGAGAGCCCAGCGTAACATCAGCCTTTGGCTCAAGTCGGGCCAGCGGCTTGGCTGTGCAAATGCTCGTGCGGGCTTTCTTTGCCTCGGCTAGAGTACGTCTTAGGTATGGACTCCAGGACCCAAAGCAATGCCAACCTATCTATCACTAATAACAAGGGAGGGGGGACAATAAATAATAGTTGCCGGGCCAGAAACATCCCCGGAAGATTACAATTTGCTTTCTACAGCAAGGTTGGTGCCCGAAAAGGTGTAAGCAAGGTCCATTGGCAATGGTAAGGGGGTGACAGTAATAATATTGTCCGCTTGAAAATATCTGGGATGCTGGTAGCTTTCCTTCTATACTGCGAGCTGCGCTACCTAGTCCTGCCCCCCGGTTTACTATTGCAGCCGCCTTTCCGACCAAGACCTCAAAATAAGATCTGGGGCCGGGGGAGGTTCTTTATGATCAGGCGTTAAAGATTAGCCACATTCATAGACCTTACGGCCTAAAGTAGGTACAGGTATGTTATAGACTCCCACTCCCACGGCCAACAGGGCCACGACAGTAGAAGGCGGCCCCGCGAATGTGAGGCTTGATGATTTATTATGGCGTGTAGATTTCGCAACGCCCCGAGAGGCTTTAAAAAAGCAAGCGCAACACTTCTGAAGCGCCAAAAAGCGACGCTGACACAATAAAAGCAACAGCACGGGTCGAGTTAGTACTGACAGTCCGCGAATTTGCACCACCTAGAACTGGCATTTTGGGGTTAGTTTTTAGGGCACCACCTGAGAAGGGATTCGAAACATTTAATAGCTTACCATTTTCTATCTAGCGCTGTGTCTAACTGCAGCTAAGCTCAGAAGCCTTCAAGCTCGGGAGCTCCTAAGAACTGGCCCTGTGCCTGGCAAGGATCGGCTGCTATTACTACTGTCTTGGAGGCCTCTGGGGGTCAGTGCTCCACTTCTTGGTTGTCAAGTTTCAGGTGTTGACCTATCATGTGCATTCTGAGTGTTCCAGCAACGGGCAAGTATCTTTCTCACAGTTGACGGTCTCTTATTCAACAGTCTGAAAGTCGTCCAAATTCGGCACTTTCCGTGGTGTTGCCATCATGATTCCAACATGATTTCTTGGTCTAGGAATACTAGTTAGGAAGAGGATACCCTTATTGTAAAGGGGTTACTGGAGAACCTGGTATAGCAAACTTCAATTCAAGAAGCATCCCAATGTGCTGAGCATCTCTTGGCTGCTCTTGATTTCAACCCTAGGCTTTGACAATCAAGGCCAATGACTAGTAATGGTGCTCGCTTCGCTCAGGAATAGAAATAGTACATACTAGTAATACTAATGTCAACAAAAGCAAGAGCCCCAAATCCACCATCAAGGCTGCTTGGAAAATTGAGAACCATTGAGTTCCCATAAACCGAAACATGTGCTTAGACTTCCCAAATAGTCGTAACAGTAGCCTCTACACCCATGATTTTGGTGTGATCATTGTTGGTATTTGGGAGGTCTAGGTGTCATTTTTGCATACATCAAGCCCAAAAGAAGTTTGGGCAGAACCCTTTACTCAATTAGCTTGGAGTTTGCTAGAATTTCACGGTTTCGGGCTTAGGGACTTCAACCCTGAACTCCAAAGCATGTGGCCCGCCACTGGGATTGTCTTGCATTCTGCTTCGGACGTGTGAAACGATTCTGCTGTCCAGGAAATTGACTTAAGCTAGCGTAATGTATAGGTATACACATACATATACATATATGTTTAGATCACAAATGGCGGAGCTTTTTTGGCACGGTAACTTGAGCTCCAGACCCAAACCCTAAACCCTACACTCTAAGCCCATCAACCCCGTATGTAGGTCCAGTTTCCATGTCATGCTCGATTTCTTTTCCATCTGGTTCTCCGGTCACCAAGTTCTCTCGAAAGGAGATGGGGTGTAAACAGGGTTGTTTCAGCTCCTTAGCAACCCTAAACCCTAAACCCTAGCCCCACACCCTAAACCTTGGGAACCCTAAGCCCCGAAATCCTAAACCAAAAACCCCTTAAAGTAGAGTTCCTTCACAGCAACCCAGCAAATCCCGCAACTGCTGCTCGCGGGAGGGTGCGCGGCTCCGCCCGAGGGACCAGACGCATGCCATCCAGATGCAGACCAGGGTTTAGGGATGTGGGTTTAGGGTCTAGGACTCAGGATATAGGGTTTAGGGATTCTGGTTGTAGAGTAGGATGCAGGGTTTAGGGATTTTGCGGTTTGGAGTTTTGGGTTTAAGACTGAGGGTGTAGGGTTTCAAGGGTTTGTGGTTTTGGGTTTGGGTGAGGTGTACCCGCAGACCATAGGCTCCTATGTAGCTCCTTTTTTTGTTATGGTGCCTTGGGTGAGGATTATAGACGGCCACCCAAAACGGAAGTACCCTGGAGGCTCTTGGTAGGGTTTAGGGGTCGGGAATTTGGCGGGGTCTGAAGCACTCGAAAGTAGAGACCAAAAACTGTGGCTCCTTGTAGATTGTTGGCTTCAATCTAGTTTGTGTAGGGTCACATATTATAATCCCTTACCACAAGTCTGTACCTAACCCCAAAAGGAGCTGCAAGGGACTCCTTCGGCAAGCCGTGGAAGATGTTTCTTGAGTAAGGTTGAGGAGTTTAGGGTTTAGGACGACGTGACGTGCTTTACAGGTAGGCTCATAGGTCCTGGTAATTGTCCGTGTTCTTCATCTTTTAAACGATCTGTAAGGATCGCCTATGCAATGCCTGTGCAGTTTCCTCCAAATCTACCTGAGCTATAGTCTAAACTGCAAGTATCCCCCTTAGTAACCCCTATAATGCTCTTCTATATAATCCCCTATAACAACCCCTTTAAGGAGTTTAGACGGCAGTGAGGCAGACTGTATTGGAGAGCTTCAGTCTGCATATATACTAGAGTCTAAACTCCTTGAAAAGGTAGTATAGGTTTAAGGGTTTAGGGAATTATACAGGGGAGTTACATACGGGTTACTAAGGGAGATACTAGGAGTTTAGACTATAGCTCATGTGGCACGATTAGCTCATCAAAGTTCTCTCCGGGTGCTTTTGAAAATTGTTCCCATGTGGGTAATGTAGAGTCTGAAAGATGAAGGCGAGGGACCAAAAAAAGAAGCACAACTTGCGCATATGGTGAATTCTTGCCGGCCCCTAGGACCTCCTAGACCCTCAGCCCTAGGATGGAAATTGTATACGAACTCAGCTTGGGTGCCCCGCTTTGAACCGTGGTGCAAACTCGACAAATTGAGCTATAATCTAAATTCCTTACAGGGGGTTTTATATAGGGGCTTATGTAGGGGACTACTCTAGGGCCTGTTAAGGGGGATACTAGGAGTTCAGACTATAGCTCAAATGGTGGCAGTTGGAATCAGCTACCTTGCAGCGAAGTATCTCCGTGGCCCACGGAGGCCTTAAGTAAACATCTATGATTTACCAATCTGGGTGGCTATGCTCGGCCCCCCCCGCACGAGCCACACACATCCCTTCAAATTTACTTTTTCAGGCGCAAACTAAAGGATATGCTACAATTGAGTGGTTGAGTCGAGCTGCCCCGAGTCACCGGCATACAGTCCTGTGTATTGGTAGAAAGGAGATTTCGGATGGCATATCCTGTTCCTTACATCCGGAAAAAGTGTCACCCAAATTGGGGTTACCAAAAATTGGGCCAAAGTCTCCAGAACTGTGTTCGCAGCCAAGCCAAACGTTGATGATGTGGGAATCATATCTCGGGTCTGGGGTAACCAATGAACGTGACAGCTTAAGTGTTAGGTGTCATCGTCGCAAATTTGTTGTGTAGTTATGGTATAGCATAGCAGCACGGGCAGTGCACCTCAATAGGATCTGGTTTGGGTTCAGGGTTTAAGCCGCAACATGACATGAGCCCTGTAAACCCCCATGTACAGCCGGGTTCCATTTGATTTTCCCGTTTGGTTTCTATGTGATTGATTCTTCCTAAACCCCCAACCCTCAACCCCAAACTCTAAAACCTAAACCATAAGTACTTCTTACAGCAGATGGTTTTTAGAGTTCTGTTTGCACTTCTGGGTGCCTAGACTACTTGGAGATTCAGGGCAAGTAGACCGATGTACTTTTAACTTGTCATCCAATTACAACTATATTGGGTTGACTCAGGGGGATTATTCGGTGTTAGAGTCCTGAGGCAGTAACCCTGAACCCTAAGACCTAAACCGTAAGCCCCAGATGCCTAAACCCTGCACCTATTAAATCCACCCAGCAGCCAAGGTCCCTATTGGCATGATGCCTTGTGGGGGGCAAATGCGCACGCCTGCATTTCCTGTAGCTCGAATGCACGGGATTTGCATTTTGGATGTAAAAACTCTAAACCCTAAATGCGATAGTGGCTCCTACGAAAACAAATCTATACATATATATATATATACATAGCCCAAAAGTTGGGAACCATAACCAACCTTGCAATCTGTTAAGAATTTTGTCGGTTCTGTCTACAATGGTTTGAGTGAGATGCCGATAGGCTCTGCAGTTTTACTTGAAAAGGCCCAGTTAAGGCCATGCTTTACTTCATGTACCGTGCTAGCTCAAACCTCAGAGCCAGCCATCTCGTTGCTTCTACTCCCAGGATCCAGACAGCAAGTTCCTGCTAAGTCTGCTAGCACGAAAGAACCGCACAATGTCATGTCTAACCAGCTTTGTGGTGATGGCTCGCCTTTTGTCTTTTCCCGTGATGTTTCCCCATACCCTCACTGTGAGGAAAAGTTCTCGGAATGAGTGGCCAGCTATGCTCAGGGGTTTCAAGGTATAGGCTTTGCGTGTCTAGCAATTCAGAACCCAATTCACTCCTTGGTCTGAGGTCCACGAATTTGTGCCTTGGCTGCCGGCATCACGATTTCGGTTTAAAATGCATGTATGGGGATTTCCTTTAATAGAGGACACTAAAATACATCATCCTTGTAATATTAGGGATTCCCCAAAAAGGGGCACTAAATCTCCGGAAACTCCCGTATAGCTGTAGCTTCAGCAAGTGCTCCACTGCCCACGCACTTGCCAATAGCGGCACACTAGAACAATTGGAGGTGTTGAGTGAGTGAGTGAGTGAGTGAGTGACTGAGTGACTGAGTGAGAGAGAGAGAGAGAGAGAGAGTGTGTGAGTGACTGAGGGTGAGAGTGAGAGCGAGAGTGAGACTGAGAGTGAAAGAGAGAGAGAGAGAGAGAGAGGTAGGTAGAGAGAGAGAGAGAGAGAGGGAGAGGGACGGAGGGAGGGAGAGAGGGAGCGAGAGAGAGAGAGAGAGAGAGAGCGAGGCAGGAAGCAACCAAAAGACAGAAGGCAGCGCAGCAACAGTGACCCGCAGAACCACTGTCTTGCAACATGCTTGTCCGCTAAGGCTTTAAGGTCCAAACCCGTCCAAAAATATTAAACTGGCAAGTAGAGGTGCCTCTCATATAGCTTCGTCAGCCAAAAACATGAAGCAAGCATGGAAGATTTTTCAGGCATTCACTCTTTTACTTATTTTGTCTGTCTGTCTGTCTGTCTGTCTCTCTCTCTCTCTCTCTCTCTCTCCTTCTCTAAGCAGCACCACGGCTCGAACCAGCCCTACTAGCTGGGCCTCGATTGCCATCTTTGTTGCTGATGATCCTGACTGCCAGCTGCCTTGGCCACTCTGAGGACCGACGCCGCTTGAAGATGACCTGCTATGCTTTACAGTACTTGGTAAATACAATAGCATCCAGTGCAAGAAGATCAGCTTCTGCGATGGCCGCTACTCTTCGGCATGGAAGGGTATGACAAACTTGTGCTTGGTGCTTGGTCATGCACTTATGGTTTGTCACCTAAGGCTGCTACCACTGGGCCAATATCCTCGCAGGACGACGATGGGTTAACGTGCCCGTTCGTGGTAGCTACACTGCCAGCACTGCCCAATGCAGTGGTGTTATGGTGCATCAACATCCTTGCAGTGAAAGCACCCTGGAATGAAGCTGGAGACCTGTGCGCTCGGATGTCGGCCCCAATAAGGGTGCCGATGTGCCTGCTTCATGGCCCCGAGAAGTTAGCTACTGTGATTGCGAGCCGTCCGGTCCCAAGTCAGGGGCCGAGTCTTCGTCCGACTTCGGTGCAGTTGTTCATGTTTGGTGGGTGGTGTTACGGTTCCAGTGTTAGTCACCACGTGCACTGAGCTCCATTTCTCCTTGCTATATTACTTAGCTACAACTGTCGAGCAAGGCATAGTGGCTGACAGTGCTTACTGCTGACTGGCGCCTTTCAGTTTTGTTTGGTGCGTCCAACAAGGCTTGCATGCCTGCGCGGGACGAACGAGCATGTTCGTTTTCCTGCAGAGTGTTCATCTTCGTAAACGTAGCGGCATTCGCTCTGGACTGCTTGCTCCCGTTCGAGCAGGCCTCGATGGCAGTGCTGGGAAGGTGGGCCGGCAGCGTGACAGGTCGATGAGGCAACTCACGCGTTGTGACGTGTCGGCGTATGGCCTGCTCGCTGTGAAGGTCCCTGCTGTTTACTTGAAGGATTGCTGGCATTCTGATCATGCCCTACAATATCTCAGGTGCTGGCCTTCCTTAACCAGATGTATTTCCGTTTTCAATGAGTTGCGGCCTTGTTTTATTTGGCTCCTCAATTATACAGGAGCTCGGAGTGCTGCAGTATGCTCCTTTCTCGAAACAGAAAAAGCCAGTCTACCTGCCTGTCAGATCTATGCGAAGTAAGCTCAGCTATATGTTTTGCTTTGGATCCTTCCACGAAAGCCGGTTCCAAACGGTTTGTCTCAAGTGTCGCGCATGGGACGCGGGACTGGATCTCTCTCTCTCTCTGTCTCTCTGCCCCTTTTCACTCTCTCCCTCTTCCTCACTCCATCGCTCACTCCCTCGCTCACTCTTTCTCTCCCTCTCTCTTTCGCCTTTCTCTCTCCTCTTTCTGTCGCTGTGTCTGTCTCTGTCTCTCTCTCTCTCTCCTCCTCCCCCCTGTATATCTCTCCATCTCTCTTTCACTCCTCTCTCCCCTCTCCCCTGCCCGCCGCGCCGTCCACCACACAGTGCATATTTGCATGTAAGGTTCTTTGAGTCCGCAGTTCTGAGCCTGAACTTATGCAGTAACCGTACACTGTTGGCCAGGTTCTGGATTGTGATGTTATTGGGCTGTGCTCTCTGGGATTGGCAAGAGTAGGCAGCCAAGTGTACTTGGAGCAGTCAGAGCAAGAATGGCACTGTCACAGGTCAAAAAAATTGATTAGTTCAAAGCGTGCGTCATTCTAAGACGTTGGGGTCCACAGTAGGTTGGGTAGGCGTCATTTATAGATTTGATAGGGCCCAAAGGTTCGAAAAAAGGGTGGGGGACACACTTCGGTTTGACAATTAAAGCTAAGAAATTATGTAGTATTTGCATACTTGGAACCCCAGGGTTTTAAAAGTATATAGCGGCTAAAGGACTTCGGAATTCGGTTGTTGTTGCGCCATCATTTGCCCAGGAAACGGGAAAACGACTCGGTGTTTTCAAGGGCTCAAGTTCCTACAGTTGGGATTTTAGTTACAGCGAAATTCTGCATGCAGAATCCTGCGGAAAAGTTCATTTGCCCCAACACCTGGGCGTATTTGGATCCCCTACCTGGGCCTCCACGTGTGTTTCCTTCTTGATCTAGGACCTTAACCAAGTAGCGCCCCTAGTCTCGTGCAGCTTCAGGGTCATGGTTTACACAGGTGGATTTTGCGGAGACTTTGCGGATGGCCTGCGATGTGGTGCCTGCAAACTTCGGTTCTACTGTTCCGACGTATGCCAGAAAGAGGACAACTGGGCATTTCTTGAAACAGGGTCTTGGGTTCCTACAATGCTCAAATTGCAGGGGCGCGGCTGGTATTTAGGCAATTCCAATGGCTTTGCTGACCCCATCATCAGAGCGTTTAAGCACTTTAGGAAATTGTCCTTTGTAGTTGGTGGTTGACATGTACCACATGTAGTCGCATGAGTTGATATCTATCCAAGGTGGTCACATGGAACATGGATTTAGAAAGACAGGGACGAATGTTGCTGCTGCCCGAAGGTTAAAGTTTTTTTTAATGGATCCAGCGTGAAGTTATACAACCCACAAACCGTGGTTTGACAAAGTTCAAGTAACACGTTGAAGCATTTCTAGTACGGCTTCCATGACAAAAGTAACCATAATACGTAGCAAAGCTGGGTGAGGTGTTGTAAGGGAGTTTAAACCAAGTTGCAAAATCAGGGACGGATAGTGGGAAGAGGGTTTTTTGGCATCATATGAATGACTTGACGGGCGTTCTTTAACAGCAGCCCAGAAGGATGGTCCGATGGTCCTAGCGTGCTAGCCAGTCTGTCGCGATACATGGAACGCTCCCTTGGTCCACTCTTCATGCTTACATTGAGATACCGTGATTTCGGTTACTTCAATCGCCACAAACAATGACTCTATGAGTATCTCGTATGGCTTTTCTCAGGTTCTTTTGTATTGGGAGATGGGGATACAAAGTCCCCCAACCGCGTTGGAAATCGTAGAAAGTACACACGCTTATAGCTGACCGGGGCAAGGGTGTTGCATCTTGATCGGGTGTTCTGGGTAGGGACAAATGGTTCCCTAAATAGGGGGACCCTAATATAGACCCCAACCCCAAAACACTATAGTCCGTATTATGGGGACCCCCAAAATGGTACATACCCCTAACTTTTTGGGAAACCCCAAATTCATCAACTCATATCATGTGATACCTTATACCGCCCATTATTTTTTGTTATTGTTACTTCTTGCTGTTAGCATGCTGTTTGTAGATAGCACCAGTATTTCTGTACATGCCTTCCCATTTAGCCCTGCAATGAGCTGCCCCAGAGTCAAAGGTTTCCTAGGGGGGCCCTTTTTGCTCCTAATGCCCAAGAATAGGGTCGCTTCCATTTCTTTCTCCATTCCCTAAACCCTATAGACCTATGACCCTATAAACCCTGAATAGGAGCTTCCAATTTCTGATCCCGTCCTTCCCTCCCTACTAACAGAACAACCAGCGAAACAACACGTGTACATGTGTAAATATATACACATTATATTTTATATATATATATATAGACATAGATACGTGTTTGGAGAGACCTGAATCCCACTGTTGCGCCGGGTTCAAACTATATACCGCTTACGAAGGGCCCGCGGAAAATCAAAAGGAGCCGAGGGGTCTGGGATTACTTTAAAGGGGATGGTATGGATTCTTTTAGGGCCGCAAAATCATAACACATTAAACATTGTCTTCCAACAATGGGCTGAAATGGAAGAAGGGGCTGCAAAAGCACGTTGAACAAGGTCTCTTCAACACACCTAGTGCAACACTATGCCTACCTAGTTTTGAAGCATTCAACAGTGGCGGGCTTATTTCTGAAATATTTATGATGTTATGTTTGTTCGGGAAAGTGGTTCTTAAATTGGAAGTGCTTCGTCAAACTGATTCCGAAGTTGCTGTCCAATGTAGCAGGGAATAGTTTGAAAGCCCTGGAAATTCATTCCCGGCCTGCCTGGGGTCCCCCCGCAGGAAAATAAAAAGCACCATAAAAAAATCAAAAATCGCCTGAGGCTTTCGCAAAAAATCTTCAAATGTCATGCCCCGCCTGCCTGGCAGGCAAACAACAATGAATCAAATGCAGATCCACTTCCAAATCACTTGTGACATCACCTCACAAATTCCAGGAAGTTCAAAAAAGCAAATCCACATCAACTCTGAATTCACCTCGCAAATCAAGATCAGTGTTGGAAACACGTTCAAATTTCAGAAACTGAAGCCAAAAGATCAAGAGGCTGGTTCAGTTCGGTGCTCTCCATCATAGATGGCAATGAGGGTCGCTTGTGCCTGCGCCAATGGCAACTCAGCTAGTTGCTACAGTAGATCCTACAGAGTACCTTGAAATAGAGGTTGTACGCACCTGAGAGTTTTGGGGTCTAGGTGCATGATTTTGGCATACACACTCCACCCTCTGAATCCCTCAGGAATGGAAGTATCACAAGGCTGAGTGCCGACGAGTGCGGTGAAGGGTGAAGGCTGGATCCTCTTTGGTCACTTCTTTTTGGAGATTTAGGATATGCACAACCCTAAGCCCTGGCTGGCACCTGTCAGTGGCGCATACGGGAATGTAATTTCAATTTACATGTGCATATACATATATATATATATGTATTGTCTTCCTTCTTCCCTACTAAGCCCCAGTAAGTGAACGGGTTTCTCCAGACTATCTGCGAACCAGAAACCTTCCTGTTTTTGAGATTCCTTTGATGCTCACCGTCAATCACAGCGACATATGTGGGGTTCACTACAGGGGAGGCATCCCCTGCCGCGGCACAAGCAGGCAGGTCGCCATGTTGCCATATGTGGTATGGAGTTTAGGTCCGCATTGGAAGAGCTCGTTCGTCTGTGCGTATTTTTGCGATATATTCGTGATCTTGTTGGGTCTTACTACTCCTGCCTTTAGAACTCTAGAAATGACAATGGACACTGTCGCGCACATGACCAACTGCGAACTCGTGTTCCTCTGTGTTAGCCTCTGGGGTAACAACAGGGAATGACTGAATTGGCTGCTGTGGTACTTCAGGGATTACAACGTGAATTCCGAGGGGCACCCCTGCACTCCCTCATTCCTGATGAGAAGGAGGCATACGCGTTCTGTCACCAACAAAAAGCTGCCCATTGTGTGCGTGGTGGCCAGCCATTTACCTCGGAGTTATGAAGGCTTGGACAACAGTATGTCCTGACCTCCGTCCTAAAATCTTGCGCTAGGATTTAATCAACCAGCCTTTGCAACCTAAAATGCGACTTCCAAAGCCCCCATCCTTGCTCCAAATAACCCAACTTCTCAACCTCTGATTCCCAAGTACGCAAAGGTTGTTGTTCTTCTTCGGACGACACCTGATTTGTGAAGCTTCAAGCATCGTAAGGCTAGGAGAAGATCACATACGAGAGTAGGCTGCGAGGGCATTAGGGGTGTGGATTCTGCTTGACCGGCAAGAGAACCAGCCTTAGGCGGTGTGGGCTCAAAGGATAGACTTCAGTGTTTCAGGTTAAGATTTCTGCTTGTAAGCGTGACACATTATTTCTCAGGGGCACTGCCGGCGGAGAAGGGATGTGGCATGTGAGGAAGGAGGCAGGGGTCGCTAAGAGTTCATGTCTGGAGGTGAGTTTTATGGTTTCAAGCGGATGGAAGACTACTGGAGGCGTGGGGAACAACTTTCAGGTAGGCTTTGACACACTTACATTTTCTTGGGGCCTATTGTGCGCATCCTGTATTCGGGATTGCGTTGTGCACACGTCCCGGCAGTTGTGGCATTCTAGTTTCTGCGTCACGGCAGGATAAAGCGCCCCTCCAATTTGTCAGAACTAGTTCTAGTGTTGGATGGGCAAGGGTATAGGGTTCGGGGATGCAGTGCAGGCATCTTTCCCCTTGTTGATGTGAGACAGCTTTGCGATTCTTGGCTCTCGTATATAGTACGAACAGTAACAATAGTCATAATCGTAATAATCGTAATAAGTAGCTCTTCCCCGAATATCCACAGGCTGCCCTGCAGGGCAGTTTGGAGCCAGAAGCTTCCAGGGTTTGGGAATCTGAGTGCTCACCATGTTGAGGACGTCTGGGCTATAGTCTGGGCTCTTTGGGGGGGGTTCTATGAGGATCATTTTGGGGGGAGCCATTGTCCAAACTCTTCAAAGGGGGTTCCACAGGGGATCATGCAGGGGAGTATAATTGGATTCATCCAGGAGGTTATTAAGAGTTTAGACTCTGGCTCATCTGCTGTGAACCCTTTGGCCTCGCAAACGTAGACTCAGGGGTGCGGAGGGGGCCAGCGACACGCACTTGAAGGGTGCGATTCAATCTTTACGGTCACCCCCCTCCCCGCCCCTCATAGTAGAATCTTGCGCGTTTTTGCGCTTCAGTTTTGTTATTCCTGCCTTGGGCAGCACTGTACTTTTGCGGTTTTGAGCCAGAATTCTTGAGTCCTACTTTCTGGTAGGACGGGGGTTCCAGAACCTCCTACACAGTTCCCTTCTCGGTGGTATCCTATAATCCCATACCAGAAAACCGTTTCAAACCCAAAGCAGAGCCCCAGAAGAGCCCTTGGGAATGACCTTGTGGCCTATAGAATAACTTGAACACTAACTAGACCCTACAATACCCAAAGCCCTATATCCCCCTACAACGCCCATATACCCTCATTTGAAAAATCGGTTGCGGTAGTCAGGCAACTTCAAGGCAAACCTGAGGTGTCCAAGTACCCATATAAGGGTTTAGGGCCCAGTCTAAGGTTAGAAGTTTGGGCCTTTAGTCCTTTGAAGGGGATTCTAGGGTCCCTTTAGGGTACATGTAGGGCGTATAGGAGGCATATCAGGATCCCAGACCTAAGGGCCCATACTCGGGGCCCATGGACTCAACCCAAGGATATGGGGTTGTGGGCCCCAAATACTTTAAACTGAGTATGTTTTGGTGACTAACTGGGTCCGTCATAAACTTCCTGCCCTTAGATTGACAAGCTGGCAAAACTTATGAAAGCTACTGTCAATAGCAGGGTTTCCAAGGGACTGTTAAGAGTGGACATCGGGGTCCTTTGGGAGTTTAGTATAGTCCCTTGTCTAGAACCTGATAAGGACCCATGCTCATTAAGTCTATGCTATGGGTTGAGTGGAACTCATATCAACGAATAGATTGCATTGCCTCCACATTCAAGCGTCATCTATTCGCCTAAGGCAAGCCAACGTGTGCTGGAAAATCAATGCCAGAAACCATTGCCAAGATTGCTACAAACTTGAAGTACAGTGAGGTCCACGAAGTCAGGGTGGCGTTCCGAAGTCCAGCTCATGCTGGATGTACATATGTACGGATGTGGGATCCCCAACCATCTTTGCCCTAGACCGTGGGGGCCAGCTTCTACGGTGTCAAACGCTACCTTGAGCCGGAGGGCGACAATAGTGCAATCTATCAGCAACAGAAGTCTCAACCCTACATACCTAGGAGCAACTGTCAGCTTGAAACATCCTACCCTCTTCAAGTGTGGATAACAGTCACCCTCCACATCCTGACTGCTCCACTCCGCCCTTAGACCCTACAAGCTCGAATCTCGAACCCTTGTCCCCAAAACTTCAATGTCAAGCCCACCCTGGTAAGTGAAGCGGTGGCTGGGGATCCCACGGAGGACAAGACTTTTAGTAGGCCCCATTGTAAAACGAGACATGTGTCTTTGAATTTATCAGCCTGCAATCTTCTGTGTTTTTGGCACCACTCAATGAAGGAGTATTAGGCCCCCTGCTGGCGAGATGAGCGGCGTATGAGGTGAGATTTCAGAGATGGATTTGGTTTTGAGGCGGAGCAGTTCAACTAAACGGCTTATCCCTAAGGATCCACATATACAAAAAATGAAGGCACTTGGAACTTCGGATTGCTTCGCAACTCGAAATCCAAGCTCCGCCAGAATATGGGCGCCCCCTTTTCCCCCCAGCCACCCCCCCGTGGAATCTAGGGTTTAGGGTGTAGGGTTACCTAGAATAATATCCGAGGCCTATTCTTAGGAAGATCACCCCGGTTTTCAATGAAGAGAGACGCCCAAAACTCTTTTTCAGAGCAGCCAAGTACGTGAGTGTCCCTAAACTTAAACCTCTTTCAAGGTCAGCTCCTGAATCTACAGTCCCCCTTATGTAGATAGAATGTTGGGTATATGAGGTTCTTATATAATATACCCAAAGCCATATTCGATCTATTTAGGGGGACTATACCTAGAAACAAATTAAAAGCTACCACAAAAGGAATTGTAATTCAGGGTCTAGAGCTAAACCTTTGAATCTAGCTGGTTTCTGGCCCAAGAATGCTTCTGCTTTTCAAAGTGCTTGACCCCTTAATGGCTCCCACGCGGTTTAGGGTTTAGGGTTTAGGGACAATTTCTTGAAATCAACGAGATTTTTGTTAATGTTGACCTCAGATTACTCTAGGGGCCCATGGCTTAGCAGAAATTGAGCAGTTTCCACCCTCCCCCCACCCAGAGCCTCTTATGTAGCTCCTTTGTGCGTAGCCCTTTTATCCCGTCTTACCCCACAAAACCAGAACAAAGGACTGGGAGGGGGGTTATACTGTACGTAATCCGGAGCACAGGGCTCTCCTCCTATCAGGCAACATTCAACACAAGCTTTAGTCTTGATTGCATCCTAGGTGGGTGAAAACCCAAGTCGTAACTAGGTAAAATCTTATCATCGCTCGAAGCTACTATTCCAGATATCCCTTTATCAAATAATTGCGGAGCAGAGGTTCCCCCCAGTACATTTCATCAGGGTTTAGGGTTTAGGGTTACCTCTCTATGGCTGTTAGTGGTTGGAGGGAGAGCTTTGCTAAACAAGCCGTCGGGTCATCAGTCCACCTTTGCAGCTGAAGCTGAACCAATAGAACTGTCCTAGATTCCTTGTAGCCATACCCTAGACCCGAAACCCTACAACCCCAAAACCTAGTATAGGTTAGGTGGACCCCCCACGCAGCAATAGTGACCATACGGGATAGTGGTGATTCTATTGGGGTCCTCATGTGCCTATTATACAACTATTGCAGGGTCGCTGGCCCACCTGTCGTATAGGGTATCTCAAGCAGACCTGAGATGACATTTGAGATTATCCGCGGCTTAGGGTTTTCGGTTCAGGGTACCGGTTCTACCGGCTGCATCTTCCCTCATAACTCTTAATGCGTATTAAGAAAAGCTCATCACAACTGGGATGTCTAAATTGTTCTCGAACCGGTTTCAAAACCAAGCACACTGTGATGTGACGCGCTGGACGGAGTGCATCTGACTTCGGGGCTACACCCGTCTACGTTGAATACTCCATGATCCTAAGTGTACCCCAGGGTTTACCTGAATTCTTAGGAGGGCGGGCTGACTCAGTCTGGTGGGAAGGGGCTTAGGACTAAAGAAGCCCTCCGCGCAGCACCCCCTAAACCCCTAAACTCCCCCGGCCAGCCACAGACCTGAAAGTGATTCTGTTGGCTCTGAGAAAGCCGTGGAGCAGTACCGCAAGAAGCAGTAATTGGCACCCCGCAGAGGTTTGTAGTCCAAATGGCAGTGAACATGAGCGTATCGGTGATGAGGTAGCTAAGTATGTGCTGTAAGCCCGTAGTCTCCGACCTTTTGAGGTTTGGGAGCTAAGGAGCGTGAATTCTGGGATCTAGGGTGGCTGTGTTCCGCTGCGTCTTATCCTCCCTGACTGCCGAAGCATGGGCCGAGAAGAGGGCCTCAACACAGGCGAGTCAGTGGCCCATGCTACCATGTCTTGTTAGGGCTAAGGTTGGGAGTGCAGAGTTTAGGGCGAAAGTTTAAGCAATATCCCCACTTCCGTATCACGTAACGTCTCGGAGTGCCAGTTGTAATTTACAATCCCTCTCAGAAAGGAGGCCAAAAGCAATCTAGAGATGAGCGTGGACAAAGTAGAAGCCTAAGCCATTGCGATTACTATCCATTTTTGCAAGGGTATAAGGAAGTATTGTATACTATAACGACTATATACCTTAAAGTGCTATTCTAATTATATTGGCCCGGTGTATTTGGACCGTTTTGAAATCACAGGCGAAAAATACATCACCAACAGAATTCGTGAGAAGAAGTGCAAACACACGCTTGAATCAGCAAAGACCTGTAGACGCCTCGGTACTGTAACTACCAATATGTTTCACTGATAAACTCTACATAACTTTTATTTAGTATACCGGCCTTCAAAACCCAATTGAATCACAAAAGGCCCCGATACACCGTTGAAACCCAGCTCCCGTTTCATGTTCCATTTTCTTTTTCATTTTTAATCTTCCATTATTAAACATCCTTAGACTCCCAACCCTAAGCCCGAAACCCTAAGCATGATTCCGTTGCTGACCCAGACTCGGCAGACGCCGGCCTTTGATTGTTCAATTCAGAGTTTGGCTTGCGGCTTTGAGCTTCTTTGGTGCAAGCCCTCGCCAAAGCTTGATACAAGGATTTTGGTAGCCCCAAGCCCTTCTAAATCAAGACCTAATGCTTATTGGAACCCTAATAGAGTACGCTAAATAGGGTCCCTAATTGCAGGCATTTAGGCAACATGGCAAATTGGAGGGAGTATGTAGACAAATTAAGGCCCAATATCTCAAAAGGCACGGCGAAAACTATCTGCCGAAGCGGATGAGAGGTCTTTGCAGATATCCGTGCTTGTTGCAGGCGCCGCTCGCTATGAGGCATTCCTGTCAGAACAGCTGCAGCTGCTGCTTGGCTGCTTCAGGGTTCAGGGTTTCTCCCAAACCCTTAAAGGATGCAAAAAATTGAGCCCCCTACTAATCCCCTATGTGTAGTGTCTTTAAAATAGGAATGGGTTCGTTGGTGGTGCAAGGTTTAGGTGGCCGGGACAATCCTTGGCATTGGCCCCTATGCAATATGGGTGGTTGTCAAAATTATGGTCCCTTTTTGGGTACCCTAAATATTAGGGGCCGTATTACAATAGGGATCCAAAAAGGGACCAAAATTTTGACAACCGCCCATATGACCCCCCAGTAGGGTTTACGGTTTAGCGTTTTAGGGTCCCATGATGACGGCCCCAATCGTACATTTTCCATGTCATTGTACATTTCCTAATGCCGAACATACAAAACTGGAGATGTCAATGCACGGCCCAGACAGTCGCTTACTAGGCAGGGGAAACCTCAGTGGCAACATGCTACAGCCACACGGTTTAGGGTTTTAGGGTTTTAAATGCTATGGCCCCTTATGATTTACGGGTAACAGCAGTGTTTCAGAATATGAGCCATGGTCCTAACTCTTAGTATGCCCCTTAGTAACCCCCATTATAGTCCCCGATATAGTCGCCTACACAAGACCTTGAAGGAGTTTAGATCATGGCTCATATGCTTACCCAGGTCTTTTATGCAGCTCAACACTCCATTGTGCGCGTTGCAAGAGAAGGGCGTGACGCCTTTCCCCTAGGGTTCCATGGACCCAATAATGCAGCACCTGGGATTTGGGTCCTAAACCCGTTTGTGCCCTAAACCCTAAAGGTTTGGGGAAGTTATATGGTTATTGGGTACTTGGACCCTTAGGGTTCATGATTTGGTTGCTCCTCTGCTTTTGAGGAGTGGCGCCCGCAAGTTAACTCTGATAGCTGGAGTGAAGGCCTCTCAACCCCACACCCTAGGTAAGCCTTAAAACCCGTTGAGCGACTACTTCTGCCGCCCTTTGCATGGGCATTATTCAGACAGCTGCCATCAGGCTAGATTTGCTAAGGTTGAAAACTGCGCTCTTGTCCCACTACACACGTGAGACCGCCGCCATACCCCAGAGCCTCGAGGCTCAGGGTTGAGGGTTTAGATGCTTCCGGCGAGCCCAAACAAGAAGGAGCACATAATATGGCAGTTTTCCTACATAGGGGAACCCCATATAGATCCCCAAAAACTTATAATCCTCATTATAGAGACCCCCATAATGCTACCCCTAATTTTGGGAAACCCCCTTTGTTGGGGCCTATGTTTCGGGACCCTTCAGCATTCAACAGCAGCCAGCAGCCACACAAGTATAGGAGTGGAGCCCTGCTCACACGCCATACCATGAACCAGGTTTAGGGCTTAGGGAAGAGCGCCCATCAACTGCAGGGATGGTATTTCATAGTTGTAGGAGTGCTACGGGGTCAAGTAGTTATGATTGCCTAAGCCCGAAACCTTGGATACTGCACCCACTCATGAGCAGCTGGACAATACTTATAATATAGTGATATACATCTCTCTGTCTCTCTCTCTCTCTTACCCTCTTACCCCTGTTATAGACTGTTAGTAGGTGGGTAAACCCTAAACATTGTAGGCCTCGCTTGGGACCTGATTGTCGTGAAATTCCCTGTGAGATGACCTCCAGTTTGAAAGACATTACTTAGGTGGACCCCCCACCCAATAATACTGACTATACGGGATAATAAGGATTCTATTAGGGTCCTCTCATATTCCTATTATGATACTATTTCAGGGTGGGAGGTCCTCAGAAGATATTACCTGAAGTGTAGAATGGTACTTGCGCTATACTATTGATCATCAGGGGGTGCGGGGTCAGTAGTAGGAGGGGACTAGACGTTATCGAGAATCGCGCGCATATTATGGGGTTATAGGGTTCTAGGGTTCAAGGTCCTTAGATTCCGAATCTTGAGTCTTCAAGCGTAGCCACAATTCCCCAAACTCATGGAGGACTTTGATCTATGCGTGCGTGCTGTTTAATGTTATGCTGGCAGACAATTTGCCACACACAAGCACACATAGCTATGCGAAGATGTAGTAGGTGGGTAAAGGTGCAGACAACCTCATCTAAATCCACATGAAGATTTCCAAGATCAGGCGCTTGAACCCTAGTTTTTTGTAAGGGTAACTCAGGCTGAGTGAGAAATACATATAGCATCCTAGCCACTCAACCCTCAACCGCACCTGACCTGGTAACCCCCCAAGCACTAAAGTTATTCCTTACTGAAGGAGCTTCCAGCTCCGTCTGTCGTTGAAGCCAAGCCAGGCCAGCAGCATGCGGTTTCGGATTTTTGGGTTACAGGGCTTGAGTTTGGGATTTAAGGTTTCAGGGTTTAGGGTTTTGGGGGCTATAGGGTTTGAGTTGGGGATTTAAGGATTTAGGTCTTGGGGCTTAGCGTGAGATTCCTGCTGCGCGACGCCCTCCAAAGTAACGTGAGATCGACTTCGGTCCTTTCCAATGGGGGCTGTATTTGATTCCATACGGCCTTGGGGGAGGGCATCCGTTCAGGGATGGCTTTGCGTAGTGCAGCGCATGACATGAATATAGCTTAAGCTCAAAGGGAATTTGGGGGACCCCTTGTTTGCCAGAATGCTTCGGCCCAGTTGTCCAGGCTTGGTGGGCTTTGTCGTAGAGTCCAGCGGCAGAAAGACTTGGGACCGCATTCCAGACCCGCCCACTACAGTATTTGTGTTGTGTACATAGATTTCCAACTCATATGTAAAGGGCAAAGGGTGGAGGCATTTGCGGCACCATGCTGAAAGTGTCGCTTGTACCCGCTGGTGGGATATATGGGGTTGTTTTAGGAGCAGTGGAGCTTAGAGATCTTGAAAGGGAGCCCTCCTGCCCGATAGGTGTGAAACAGAGATTGCACTTTCCTGGGTTTGTTCTTGCCATTCAGGGAAGCATCTTTGTCGATCTTTCCATAGTGATGCAGAGATGTTGATTAGCAGCTTCATCTAGAACCACGCTGGAGCAGTTTCTCAACCCCATATCCTAAACCCTAAACCCTGAGTGATCTTTGCTGACCAAAGGAATGCGAGCAGAATCTCAAAGGAGGACCCCTCAGATTTCCTGAGAATCCCCTATATCCCCAAAATCCCTTCTTGCCCCCCAGGATCCTTTTTGGAATCTGAAGAGCTTTAGGGTTTGCGGTGCCTTTGGCCAGGGCCTGTTTGGCATCCGGAGAAGGAGGACAGCGAGCTCATTTCAAAATCAACAGAAGAACTGCTTACTATGCCCAATTCCCAGACTCCTGCAGTCTTTTGTGGTTTGTGGTTGTTTAGCATAGCATGAAGGAATGCAAAAGAATAAGCCCTACTGTGTTATTGGGCATTTACGGGTCTACTATTGGGCTCCGTTCCCCGATACCCTACTAACAATCAGAAAGTAGATTAGGAAATGACGGGTGGGTTGAGCTAGTGAGAGATTGCAGGTTGTAGGGGTTTAGGGTTTAGGGCTCTACATGCAGACCGCAGGCAAGAAATCCTTCTTACCCTAAACCCTCAACACCCTAAACCCTAAGCCCTCAACCATTGGCTTTGGAATTCAGGATTTGCTAGGTGTTGGTGTTTTGGGAGCACCAGCATGCGGTGGTTCGAGGTTTGGGCAGGCCGGCGGTTTAGGTTTTGGGGTTTAGGGTTCAGATGCTCCGGCCTAAGTCCGTGACTCAAAAAAAAGTTCAGGGTTTCGGGTTTATGGTTTTAGGGTGGGTTGAGGGCTTGAGCCATTGCACCTAAATCCTCAGAACAGGATGGCTGGGCTCTGCTTTGAAATCTGGGATCCTGATGAAGCCCCCGAAACAAACGGGAGGGTTCCGGGGGATCCATTGGTTCCTGTGAACTTATAGGGGTTTAGGGTTTAGGGAACTGGGATCTTTTGGCTCTTATTAAGATTGAGAAGAAGTTTAGGGTTCAGGGTTTAGGCGGGAATGGACGGGGAGAGGCTCAGCTAGGTCTAGCCCCATAGAAAATGAGGCATGGACTGAGTCCTCAGTAAGAGGTCTTGGCTGTCATATTTAAAGGCCTGACCTTTATCAACCCATCAAAAACACATTTTTTTGCAATGAGAAATCCATGGTTTTTGGATTAGTTATTGGTGTTGGTGGCATCAGAAGTCATAAGCTCAGGATTGTGAACAATGTAGCCTGGCCTTTTTTTTTCAAGGCCGGAACCCGGAACCCTAAGCACGATTTGGTGGTTTCCCAAAATCAAGGTACCATTTTAGGGGTCCCTATAATAAGGACTGTAGTATTTGGGGATCTATATTGGGGTCCCCTTATTTGGGGAAACTACCAGAGCCCGAGGGTCTTGAAGTACCGGAGCCTGGCCATGGTGTTTAAAGGCCTGGCCTTTGAAACCAATACCTGTTCGTCCGCAGCATTATTTTGGTGAAAAACCGGGATTACTGGGCCCCCAAAACAAACTTGTTGTCTACATGATTGTTTTCGCAGAGCTTTCCTTACTTGGTAGCCTTAACGAACCGGGATTCAACATTGCTTTGCTTTATTATTCCAAGCCCGAAACTCCAAACCCTAAACCCTAAACCATGGCAGTGGTTTTGCTCAACCCACGCCCTAAATCCTAAGCCTTGGGTCCCAGTAACAGTCTATCTTAGGGGTCCTATTAAGGGCTATATAAACTTATAGTATAACTATTTTCCAAGTGTTACTGAGGGGGGGCAGTACCCAACCTAAATGAACATGGACAGCATGAGAGTCACGGGAAATCAGTGTCGCTCTCTGGTAGCAGGCCAGGCTGCATTGCATACTTTAGGCTGACCCCCCCCACCCTGTCAGAGTGATAAAGTAGGAATGTAAGACGACCCTTATATAATCCTTCTTATCCCTTACGGTTACTATTACAGGGTGGGGGGTCGTCCTAATGCATACTGCATCAGGCATGTGTCTTTCAGCAAAAACGTAAACGTGCCAAGGTCCAGCAAGGTCGATCACCCATGTCCGCGAGAGGGTCCGGAAAGCTGGACTCTTCAAGTCGAGGGTCCGGGTACCAACAAAGAGCAAACTCAGGTCCCACAGTACCTACATAGCAACCGTCGGGAACCTCAAGTGTATACTTTGTGGATGAAGATGTCCTAACTTCGCGGAACGTAATTGCACAAGTCCTTCCGATTGCAACGAAGAAACATTCAGCGAGTGACAAAACAGCATTTCAAAGAGCAGGCGCCCTCTGACAGAAGCCAAAATTATCCAACGCGCCATGATCCTTCTCATTGGCACACCCAAAACTTGATTCCCCCATTATTGGAACTCCCGAACTCTTCACTAAAACTTGTGAAGCTGCCAAGACTCGACGGAGAGCCGATGAGCTTTCTGGACGGTGTGTTCCTTGTCCTACTTTCAAGGGTTTCGAGCTTGTATGCCTAGGGTTGTCCCCCCTGGGTTTGGGGACCCTTTTAAAGGACTCTAGGGGACTGCATCGGCTCAAAAAAGGGCTATATTAGGGCCATGTTGTGTTGGAACCTTTTAGGGGTACGACCTTAGGGGTACAACCCAGAAACCCCTGATACTTGGGAGTTGCTCAAAGTTGGTCTCAGGACTAAGGGCCCTAAAGCACCCTTGTAGTCCCTCCCTGTATACTATGAACAACTCAAGAATCACATGCATATGTATATATACATATATGCTAGTTGCCCTAAATGGAGGAACCCAGATGTAGCCCTCATTATATTAGAATCCTTAGTATGGAAAAATGGTGCCCCTCCACCCCTGTATACATACATACATATACATACAT